>CAIGQV010018201.1:2625319-2647799 GCA_903798115.1 Danio jaintianensis | reverse complement strand
AGCACCCGGAGGAAACCCACGCGAACACGGGGAGAACATGCAAACTCCACACAGAAATGCCAACTGACCCAGCCGAGGCTCGAACCAGCGACCTTCTTGCTGTGAGGCGAACGTGCTACCCACTGCGCCACCGCGTCGCCCCTTCAATATTTATTTTTATTTGAATTAAAAATATATATTATTTAATAAAAATAAAACAAGCATATTATGAAATTTCTTCTTCACTTGTAGGTCTGATGACATTTCTTCCAAATTCCAAATAAAAAATGTTGTCATTTATTTAGTTTTCGGACACTAAAAATTGGTTCAAAAAACATTTCTTGTTTATCATTTGTTATGTATTCAGTGTTATTCCACCCGATATAGATTTCTTACTCGAATTCTGCAAATAAAACATAATTATCTTGTTGTCTTAAATATCATATCATAAAAACATATCTGAAAACATGGTGTCTTATTTATTTCTGTTGACCCGTTAGAATTGAACATGCATTTAACATCCTCTAGGTGATATATATAAATATAAATCATACAATACATAAGATCTTTACTGATATTCCTATTTCAGAACTCATTATGGTATTACCATAGTACAAAATCCAAAATAGCTTTCTCTCCAATACGATGTTTATCAATACAACACATTTTCCTTGCCTTGTTTGTGTTCACTGAACTTTATCAGAGACCCAGCTTGTCTCATTATTTTATAGTCAGGGCATTTCCTACAATATAAAGCGGATGTGCTTTTGAAAACATGAAACGGGGTAAAGTAAATACAGTGGGTCGCCCCACACGGATCTGAGGCAGTGTTGTGAATAGAAGCGGTTCCTCAGTGTTTGTATTCCTCAACTCAGATCCCATCTGGACTGCTGCGTGTGTGTAGATTTAGTTCTGGTCGAGGGACTGAAAAACAGGAAATTCCACAGTGTGACGCCTCGTGTGTTCCTTAAATCAGGCCTGCGAGCAGAAATGCATCCAGCTGCTGCACAGCGCACTTGGGGTTTAAATAAAGAGCTTTGATTGGCTTTTAATTGTCTTTGAAAGCAAACTACTGTACCAAACACACATGAGAAGAAAAAAATGCTGTTTTATTAGCAGCTTCATGTTTCTCAAGCGTTAAGTTATAAATATAAAAATTTGGTTTTCGGTGGGGGCTGCACGGTGGCTCTTTATTAAACTTAAAACGGTCACGGTCGCCTCACAGCAAGGAGGTCGCTGGTTTGAGTTGGCATTTCTGTGTGGAGTTTGCATGTTCTCCCCGTGTTTGCGTGGGTTTCCTCCGGGTGCTCTGGTTTTTCCCACAGTCTAAAGGCATGCATTATAGGTGAATTGAATAAACTTAATTGGCCATAGTGTATGTGTGTGCTTGTGAGAGTTTATGGGTGTTTGCCGAGGGAAAATGAATGAATGAATGAAATAATGTTGGTTGCTAGGTTACCAATACTACAGTCAGCCCCTCTAAGAACCTGATGGAAATGCACCTCATTGACATTTAAGATTTTTTTCCCTTTTTTCTGTGCTTTGAAAAGTTTCGCTTCACGTTTATATGAAAACCAGACTGATAACATTTCATTTAAAAAAAAAATTATGAATCATCATTTAAGGCAGTAGTAACGTAGGCCCACATTACATTTTTTGTATGTAAACCTTGTAACCTTACAATTACAAAAAGTTAAACAGTTATTATTTTTTATTTAATGTTTTAAGTTTTTAGTTACTATACTCAAAATCATTCCGCAAAAATCACCATTTTTTTTTTTACAAAAGTATGCACAGAAATAGCAACAAATGTTCGTAGATTCTGTCTGGCCTTACCAATTAGTCATGTGGATGTAATGTTCCCTACGTCAGAGTTTATTCTGTGAATGTGTTTCCATCTCCCATTATTCGCAAGTCCAAAACCACCTCAAGCAGGCATAAAAACTTTGTTGCAAATTAAGGGATTTTTATTTGCAGTTTGGCATTTCCATCATTAGTCTATTATGTGATACTTCAAAACACACATTAGCACAGAGTGATAGAAACCCAGTTATTCTTACTATTATTAGACAGAAAGAAAGTTACATAAAAGTAATTAAAAAACACTTTATCTTCTCTCTCTCAGCGGCAAAGAAAGCGCAGTGGTTGGAGAAGGAGGAGAAAGCCCGGCGTCTGCGCGAGAGTCAGCTGGAGGAGCGCAGGAGGAAGCTGGAGGAGCAGCGACTGAAGACGGAGAAACGAAGAGCACTGTTGGAGGAGAAACAGAGGCAGAAACTGGAGAAGAACAAGGTGTGGAAACACGCAAACACAATCTTCATTTACACAGCATGACTGAACATAAAAGTCACGATTAATTGCATCCAAAATTTAAAAAAGTTTAATTAAATCAAGTTCGCAGGTGTGCTTATGATTGTGTTTTTCTCCACAGGAACGGTATGAATCTGCCATAAAGAGGTCAACCAAAAAAACGTGGGCCGAGATCCGTCAGCAGAGGTGGTCATGGGCCGGTGGCTTGAGTCAGACCTCCCGCAGAGAAAGTAAGTGTCAGGAGTCAAACCTTATACAAGTATAGAATATAAATAAACTAGAGATATCGTTGCCATCTTAACCAATGCTCTGGAATGAGACGAAAATGCAACACATGCTTATTGTGGATATGTACCCCTGTCTACATTTCTGGAGAGCGCAAATTATGTAGCCAGAGGTATGTCTGGCTGCATTTCGTCTTTAAAACGAACGCTACGGGCTTCTGTTTTTTTTTCACACTACCAGCTAACCGCTTACCTCCATATGGACTGCTGTTCCGGTCTTACTAGTTTGCCCAGTAGCTCGCTGCGTATGCCGATGGACTTGGGAAGCAGAGTGGAGTTGAGAGGAGACGACGGGATTCAAGTCTCGTGAAGAACGGTTTCAGAAACCAGTTAAAACAAAAGCAAAAATAAACAAATAAACAACAGGCTGAAAACGTGGTAAAATCATGGCTTGGTAAAACGCGATGGCTTTTCTTTTACTAGATTGCTTTTGTAAACAATATCGTTTGGGTTTAGGGAAGGGGCTGGGTGGGTTGTTCAGTCAGTCAGTCAGTCGACAGCAAGCTGGCCTGAAGTGTATATTGCGCCCTCTGGTGGATTTATGTGAGAAGAGGAAACGCAAGAAGAAATTGAGATCATCAAAAAGCGTACACAGCGCCCTCTGGTGGATTTGCAAAAACAAAAACTCTGAGCAGACATACCTCTGGTTACATATTTCGATGTCCCCAGAAATGTAGACCTGGGTACGTATCCGTAATGAGCCTGGGTTGCGAAAATCTGATATTAATGTTGACTGAACATTATATTTGACTCCAGAAGTGTTTGAATCATGTGTGCGAGTTAAGGCAGACAGACTGAGATTTTAATACTGTAAAAAGTCACCATCTGGTTATGATTTTGTTTATTCGCTTCTAAAACATAAAGGGAAGAAAATCATCTTACGATGGTTTCACCACCATAAGACATCAGCATCATTTCTATTGTTTATTTTTCTTTGTTTTTTTTAAGAGACCTTTTTTTCTGTTGTAGTAGTAGTGCTGGATATATAGGTAGAGGACTGTGAAATCATCTCTTTCTGTTGTTAAGGATGATTTTTTTCCCTATATTATTTGAGCAAAATATTGTATGGGGTTTTAAAATCAAAGTGATGGACTTTAGTGCATCTACTGTATGTGTTACAGGAAGTGATGTCATGTTGGATCACTTTTTACAGTCCTACCCTGTTGAAAAGACCGTATCCGATCATTTATGTAACTGGATATTGTTGCCGATGATGTTTCACCAACATGAAGCTGGTTAAAAGGGAATGTATTGATGGTTAATCTGGTTCAGAAGCCCAATGTGGATCCCAGAATGCCATGCTACAAATGATCCTCCATCGCACGACACATGCTGATCATAATGCTGGTCTTTTCAGTAGGATAGTGCTGATTTGAAGGCAGTATTTCAGATGTACAGTACCGTTTCAAAGTTTGGGGTCAGCTGGAATTGTGTTTGAAAAGAATATGTAATGCTTAAAGGAATAGTTTCACAACAAAATAACTTACCGTGTTGTTCTAAACCGGTAAGAGTTTTGTTCATCTACAGAAGACAAATTTGGATATTTTGTCTATCACCCAAAACTCTGATGCTTTGGAATATTTGTAAAGAGATCATAAAAATAAATCCAAATGAATTAAACATTTTTTTATCTTTAAATTAAGAGACTTAATCGTTTTACATGATGGAGAGGTTTAATTTAGGGATATATTAGGATATAAATACTGATCACTCTGTTTATATGTAGTTCTGGGTGAATAGAAAAGAAATCTCTCTAGAAAAATCCATCTTCCAAAGATAAAACAGTTTCATAAGGATTTGGAATGACATGAGGGAGAGTATGACAATACTTTTATTAAGCAAGGACAAATTAAATTGATCAAAAATGACAGTAAAGATTTTTTTATTAATAAAATAATCCGGAAAAAAAAAACATGTCACAGTTTCAACAAATAGGTTAAGCAACATAATTGTTTCAACATTAATAGTAGTAATAGATGTTTGAGCATCACAAAATAAAATAAAATGATTTCTGAAGTAATGATGCTGAAAGATCAGCATTAAAAAGAAAAAAAATCATTTAAATTGTAATAAACTAGTGTTGTTTTAAATTAAATAATTTCTGAAGGACCATCTGACACTGAAAATTGAAGTAATGATGCTGAAAAATCTGTGTTTTATCACAATAATACATTTCAGTTTTAAATATGTTTATATAGATAGCAATTCATTTAAATTGTAATAATATTTCACATTTTTTACAATATTTTTTATTAAATGATTTCTGAAGGACACTGACGACTGGAGTAATGATGCTAAAAAATCAGCATGTCATCACAGTAATAAATTCCAACTTTAAATATATTTAAATCCAAAACAATTCATCAAATTATAATAATATTTCACAATTTTTACAATATTTTTATAAAATTATTTCGGAAGGACACTGAAGACTGGAATAATGATGTTGAAAAAAACTGCATTTCATCACAGTAATAAATTGCAATATTCAATATATTTAAATACAAAACAATTAATCGAAATTGTAATAATATTTCAAAAATTTTACTATATTTTTATTATATGCTTTCTCAAGGACCATGTGACACTAAAGACTGAAGTAATGATGCTGAAAAATCATTGTTTCATCAAAGTAATAAATTCCAGTTATAAATATATTTAAATACAAAATAATTTATCAAAATTGTAATAATATTTCACAATTCTTACAATATTTTATTATTAAATTATTTCTTAAAGACACTGAAGACTGGATTAATGATGCTGAAAAATCAGCATTTCATCACAGTAATAAGTTCCAATTTTAAATATATTTAAATACAAAACAATTAACTTAAATTGTAATAATATTTCACAATTTTTAATATATTTTTATTAAATGATTTCTTAAAGACACTGAAGACTGGAGTAAAGGATGCTGAAAAATCATTGTTTATCACAGTAATAAATTCTAAATTTAAATATATTTAAATACAAAACAATTAACTTAAATTGTAATAATATTTCACAATTTTTACAATATTTTTATTAAATGATTTCTTAAAGACACTGAAGACTGAAGTAAAGATGCTAAAAAATCTGTTTCATCACAGTAATAAATTCCATTTTTGAATACATTTAAATAGAACACAATTAACCGAAATCATAATAATATTTCACATTTGTTTTGCAGTATTTTTTATTAAATGATTTCTGCTTCCACTAGACACTGAAGACTAAAGTAATGATGCTTTTTGAAAAAAATTTACTTTAAAATCTTATTGACCCCAAAGGTTTTAACGGTCCTGCTCTGTTCAGCATTCATGCTTTTAAAAGTTACTCTTCATATATATATAAAAATCAATGTACATCTTAAATGTACGACCACCCTACATGATCCCGAGTTCCAGCCAGAGTGTCCCGCCTCCTCCAGCTCTCCCTCTGAAAGTCTGCATGATCCTCCCAGCGCTGCGCCCGTCCCGCTGTGGCTCCCGGGGGGCCCGTGTGAACGCTCTGCTCTCTGTGTTGCGTTCTGCAGGCAGATGCTCGGCCTCCACGGTCAACCTGCCGCGGCAGACGGAGCCTGTGATAAACAACAGGCTGTCCAAGTCCTCGGCCACGCTCTGGAACTCGCCCTGCAGAAGTAAGAATGGAGCGGCTCCCGAAAATCCCCCCCTCCCTCGTCTGGTTCTTTTGGTTCTTCAGTTGTGTTTTTTTCCAATTTTGATTTGATTTGCTCATTTTTTGGTGGCCTGCTTGCCTGTGCCTGTGCCTGGTGATCGATGGTCATTCTCACACCTTTCTGATTCACCTCCCCATGCACCCCCCAAGCCCCTCGTTCTTGTGTTGCATTGTGGGTAATGTCTTTTTTTATTGATCAGCGCTCTCGCATTGTTGCATCGTAGTCTGTGATGGCTATTTATATCTGTGGTCAGGAATTTTTTTTGTTTCATTTCTGTGTTCATTGGTGTGGGTCGTGGTGCTGGTGGTGTTTTTTTTTTTTTTGTTTACCCTGAGTGTGTGATTTGAAAGGCTGATTAATGGTTGATGTAAATAAAATAACAAAGGACTTTATCAATGGACTGATAAAACAATGGACTGAGGGTGTGTTCACACTTGAAGTTCTTGGTTCTCTTCATCTGAATACAAAAAAAGTACATTTAGTTCTGGTTCACATGAAATGCTTTTCCACTGCATGTTATGTAGTGGTTTGGCTTGGGACAGCTCACTTTTGTGTCATTTGATAGGCTGATTAATGGTTAATGTAAATAAAACAATGGACTGACAGTGTGTTCACACTTGACGTTCTTGGTTCTCTTGGTCTGGACACCAAAAAATGTACATTTAGTATTGGTTCACATAAACTGTTTTTTCACTACGTGATATGCAGATATTTAAGACACATGCTATAAGTGAACATACTTTATCTGAAAAACAATGCTAAAGTAGGCCTGTCACAATAATCAATATATGGACTTATCGCACAACACATGGACATGACCTCAATCATTTTTGGTGATGCAATACATCGCCCATACATAATAAACAATTCTAGCAACATTTTAGCTGATTGCGCAACATCTCTATCTCTATTAGAGGTGTCAATGTCAGTAAGGTTAAAAAAACACTTATTTAGGATATGTGTTTTAACATTCTGATTCCAATGCCTAATTATTAAATAGATAAAATGACTATAATTAAGGTTCGAGCCTCGGCTGTGTCAGTTGGCATTTCTGTGTGAAGTTTGCATGTTCTCCCCGTGTTCGCGTGGGTTTCCCCCACAGGTCCAAAGACATGCTGTATAGGTGAATTGGGTAAGCTAAATTGTCCGTAGTGTATATGTGTGAATGAGAGTGTATGGGTGTTTCCCAGTGATGGGTTGCAGCTGGAAGGGCATCCGCTGCGTGGTTCATTCCACTGTGGTGACCCCTGATTAATAAAGGGACTAAGCCGAAAAGAAAATGATGACTGTAATTAAATGAAATATTCTTAAGAATAAAATATGATGTGTTCTTTGGAAGAGTATACCTGCATCGTGATGATATTATGTTGTCATTCT
The DNA here is from genome assembly GCA_903798115.1 of Danio jaintianensis. Taxonomy (NCBI): domain Eukaryota; kingdom Metazoa; phylum Chordata; class Actinopteri; order Cypriniformes; family Danionidae; genus Danio; species Danio jaintianensis. The sequence goes on along the minus strand of CAIGQV010018201.1, from coordinate 2,640,191 downwards.
GGCAGTATATAATGAGTGGCATAAAATGGTCTTAAAACGACAATAATATCGTTTATCGCAAAATATTTTAGTGCAACATATCGCATAACAAAAAATAGATATCGTGACAGGCCTATGCTAAAGTCAGTTTTTCTACTTTGAAAATGTGCATTCCGTGCCAGAACGTCTGTCTTTGTTTTTATCTCTTTAACCTGTCCAATGCCAGTTTAGCCAATTAAATTTCAGCACCCTGAGTTGCCTTGGTGGAAAACAGCGTATTTTATTCATTCAGTCAGGAAGACTCTCAAAGCATGTGCCCGTGACTGAAATGTGACCTCTGGTGGACAGTAACAGCCTCCGCAATGAGTCGCAGATTCAGAGTTTCACTAGAGGTTATTGATTAGCAAATAATATAAATATTACGAACGTAAACATTAGGTGAGCAGGTTACATTGTAACCCCGTGTCCTAACAACAAGCTACGTGACGAGATACGCAGTGATAAGCAATTTGGATGTTTGCACCAGACGAAACAAGACAGAAATTTAAATACAGCCATTCAGAAGCACAGAATAGGGCACTCACTGCACTCCAACGAAATGGTAAGGTTTATAATGTAATTAATGCATATTAAACCTCTTTAACATTATTAAATATACATGCTGAATCATCATATGTGTTGGCTTGCACTGAGTCAGTTATAAAGTTCAATTTCAAACGGTTTATTTTATTTTCAAGATCTGAGGTGAACTATCTGCTGCTGCTTTTTTTAGTAGTATGGCAATAAATATCATGTAAAATGGCATTCAACTCACATTATTAGCCTTTAACACTGAATAAAGCACATGAGGTGTACCTGAGGTGATCATTGTCAGTTTATCCAGTTGTTCAGCTGCAAGATATAGAAGCCGTTTCTAAAATATATATTTCAGGTGTTGTTAGGACAAAAACTCATTTTAATATTGAAAATATTCCTTCTATCGCGTGCCGTTGCTTTTATTCAGAACACAACTTAAATCAGCTTTTAGGCTCGATAGTCAGGCTTGATCCTGTTGCTATATAAATAAATGTAAATGTAAATACAAACTTTTATCTTTGGTGCAATTAATCGTGATTAATCATTTGACAGCACTATTAAAAAATACTACATTTCATAATTAGCCTAATGCAATGCTCAGGAGGAAAACCTTTACACACATGTATACAGGTAATGTACATACAATGCACACTTTAACCTGCAGAAATACTAGTTGTTCTGACCATAGCCACATTTTAGTTCTTCTTAGCGAGGAAATAATAGGTTTTCCAAAATGCTGACATTCACATACAGCAGAACGGTACAGTGCCAAACATAAATCAGCAAAACTGTGGCTATGCAGATGTGTATAAATCATTATAATAACAGCATTGTGCACCGCATGCTATCCCTGTAGCTCAACGTCTGCTCTATTTCCCTGTCATTAGAGATTACCACTCATAATACACATTTCATTGAGATATAACACATAATATTTAGGCTATTTAATCTTACACAGTTTGAGAGACTTTATGGCCTTTGAGGTTTATTTTTTTCCTGCAAGTTTCCTGGAAATGGTATATTCTGTATTTGGTTTTTATGATATACAGAATGAAGATTGTTTCCAAGCAAGACTTTATATTCTAGATCGTGATCAAGCTTTCGGTTACAGTAGTTCAGGCAACAGCACGGTTTGCCGCAGTGGGGGAGAAAAAAAGGCAGCTGTTGCCTAGCGACGGCCAGTGGCCAGCCGTCACGAAGTGTTGTAAATTTTCTGGTGTTGCTAAAGTGTGAGATCAGAGCACCACCTCACTGCTACGTCCAGATCAAGAGTCCGTTTTCATGATTGTTTGAGTGTTACATGATTGTAGCTGAAAAGAAAATGAATGAATGAATGAATGATTGTTATTTACACATTTGGAGTGTGTTTCTGCCTGTCTGGGTGTATGTGTGTGGCCAAAGGAGAGATGGAGAAAACAAGTGTAATGGAGACCACAGATTCATTTCTTCATCACTCCTCTTGTCTTGCTCATGTCTGTAGAGATCAGTCATTTAGTCTGTGAAGATCCAAACCTCATTTTAATGCACTCTCTGAGTAATTAACACTGCAGCATCCCATAATTCCCAGAATTAAAGCAGTTTTAACCTGATTTTGAACCCGTGGAGAGATTATTCTGCTGTTAGAGTGCTGTTCGTCTAGACTTAAAGCACTCATAGGAGAGAATATTTATAATTTAAGACTTTTAAATAAAACAGCAGAACTGCTGAAAACAGACTAACATTTAGGAGAGATGTCAAACTATGCTGAATTATAATACTAAAATCTAAGATCAAAAGGTCTCAGTATTACACTTATGCCATCACATGTTTGCTATACTCAATGATATGCTACGTTTTGGGTTGATAAGATGATCTTTAAAAAAGGTTACAAATGCTGCATTTATTTGATCAAAAATACAATTACAGACAGTAATATTATAAAATAGTACTGCAATTCAAATTAACAGTTTTCTTTTTATATATATATATTTTAAAATGTGAATAATTTCTGTAAAAGCTGAACAGTTTTCAGGGTCACATGATCCTAATTACTGTTATTAATACAGAAAATAGTTGTACTTGATATATTTGCAAAAATATATTAATATAATATAATATAAGGCGGTTCATTCCGCTGTGGCGACCCCAGATTAATAAAGGGACCAAGCCGAAAAGAAAATGAATGAATGAATATAATATAATATAATATAATATTAAGTGTGTGTGTCTTTTATTCCTAACATTGTGGGGACCAAATGTCCCCACAAGTATAGCAATACCAGTAAATTTTAACCTCATGGGGACATTTTTTAATATAAATAACTCATAAATCAGATGGAATTAAATATTTTGAACATGTAAAAATGCAGGTTGTTTCCTGTGAGGGTTGGGTTTAGGAATAAGAGGACAAAATGTACATTCTGTACAGTAGAAACATTATGTCTATGGGAAGTCCCCATAAAGATAGTTCTACGTGTGTGTGTGTGTGTGTGTGTGTGTGTGTGTGTGTGTGTGTGTGTGTGTGTGTGTGTGTGTGTGTGTGTGTGTGTGTGTGTGTGTGTGTGTGTTATATAATATATATAGCATATAGGATTTTTTAATAAATAGAATATTTATAAATTATATATTTTAATTATAAATTAATTGATGTAGTTTCTAATCACTTTTAATCAGTTGAACATGTACCTTGGTTGATAAAAATAATGTAAAAAAAATGAATATATTATATAAAAATGTAAAAGTATATATATATATATCTTATTGATTCAAAACTTTTAAAATCAACTTTATCTTTTAGTAACTCATTTGTGTATATTTTTGATTTAAAGAAATTAAGAGAAATATCTGTTGATACTAAATTTGATTTCCATTACATTAGGGGTGTCGAAATTAATTGTTTCTTCGGTGCACCGCGATGCAGATGCGGACAATTCGGTATCGGTTCAGTAATAGATCATAACCGGTTATTACGTACTGACGTCATTTATCTCATATGCGCTATATATTGCGGTAGTTTACTATGGCGAGGGAGGCGAGCGCGGATAATTAAAACGCTCCAACTACTTAAAAAACGCAGATAATCTGCACACGTTTCCTCTCCTCTCGGCTGTTACAGCGATACTTGTGGATACAAGTACGAGTTTTCACCACCGCGTCTATCATGGATCAGCTGTGATCGCCGCGTCCGTTTATCAGTGTCACTCATCGGTGAACAGCGCCAGATCGTTAGAGCCAATCACAGCCCTTTCTGTTGACCGCGTGACCATTCATAGGGGTTTAACAACTCGCTGGACAATGCTCAAAAAGCAAGCGGGATAATATTTACATTTGTTTATTAGCTTTAAATGCTCATGTTGTTCTGTGCATGTACTTCAGTTTTGTTTGATACATTCAAAAAGAGTGTTTTCTTTGAGCAGGTAAAATTAAAGGTACAGTTCATATATCTGACTGCTTGTATTAAAGGACAATATTGTATTACAAATACATAGAAAATGTGTTTATGAATTATACATTTTAATACAAGAATTCTTGTGCTGTGAAGTAAAATATAAAATTGTGTATGGAAAGCATCGTCAATGCACCGAGATATCGAATTGAACCGAATCGATGGCATGATAATCGTAACCGAACCGTGAGACCAGTGTAGGTTCACACCTCTACATTGCATCTTCTCAACTATAAAAGAATAAACTTTTAGCATAAAATTCTTTCATTTAAAATAGTGACATTTTTCAAGTTAACCACCATGAGCAAATACTGAGTACTACTTAAATACACTAAGTTGTACTTCAACTCCCTTGAAGTTACAATGAACAGACAAAGCAAGCAAAGTATATGAGTGTACGTAACTACAGCATTCACTAATATTCACTGTGGTGTCCAGAAATGAGTCAAGATCAAGAAAATAATCAGTGTTCACTCAACAAAGGGCCTGATAAATCTGCTTCAGTAATAGCTGCTCTGATTGGTCCAGCAGTACTGCGTTGCTGTGTGCTACAGCCTGCTGATGGGCCCTTTGTCCAGTGACCTGTGGTTTGTGTCAGCATGTGTTGATGTTAACAGCGCCCTCTTGTGTCAGCCCGCAGTTTGCGTCTGAGCCCGTGGGAGAGTCGAATCGTGGAGCGACTGATGACGCCCACCCTTTCCTTTCTGGCCCGCAGCCGCAGCGTCGCCACCCTGCAGAACAGCAGCGACCCTCGTGAGTTACACACACACCACACTGATTTTACAAGATGTAAAATAAGTCTCTGATGTCCCTAGAGTGTGTATGTGAAGTTTCAGCTCAAAACACCCCGCAAATAATGTTTTAGAACTCTTTGAAACTGCCCCATTTAGGCTTTGATCCTAATTGGTCGCTTTAAATTCAAATGAGATTGTGCTCTTTTCAATAGAGGGCAGAGCTACAAATGCCTATGTGTCAGCATAGTGGCAGATTCAAAAACAAGACTACTGTTCTATGCTAATGAGAAAGAGATGGTCACTAATGGGCGGGGCTTTCCCCCTCTGATGACACCTACAAATGTGTGGTTATAAAATTTTTTATACATTTTAACCATTAGAAGCTGGTTATATTCACACACTGCTGCCACACAACTGTTTTTAATCCCCTTATAAAAGTGATTTTTGCATCCCGACACAAAGATAACTTTCCAAAGCAGAGTTTAAGTGGTTTCAAACACTTTTACAACAGATTTTAACTTCAATAATAATCTTTCACAAAACAACCAGGCAGGAGAGAGAGACCACACTCTGGAAGCAAGCTTCACTTTTTCGCCTTTAAGCTTGCCAGGCAACGAGCAGCAGGTGCAATTAATTAACCTCCTCTCCTCCACACCTAGCTGAGAAACACGTAAGAGAGAGAGAGAGAAACCAGACACAACAAATACATTCAAAACACCATGGAATGTAATAATTTTAAATACAAAATAGTATTTTGTAATTTGTATTTGTATTTGTAGATTCAGGAGCATGTCAAAAAAAAAGACAAACAACATAAAGTCCTACAGTGGCGATACCTACAACACTTCATTGGCTATTTCAAATGCCAGTAGCTGATCTGCAGGTGTTCTTTATAGTTAATTACAAACTTTGACATAGTTAATCAGTATGAGACAAAAATATTTAATAATACTCCAATCTACAGACTGGTCAAATCTCCCAACTCAGGTTTTATGGCAGCAAAAACAGATAGCAAATTTTTTTTGAGATATCGTGTTTTATATTGTGTATTGAAGATTACAATTCCAAAAAAAAACATGATTTATGAAAATGACTAAAGCTGCGGTCACACTAGAGTTTGTGCGTGCGAAATTCTGTTGTACGGCACTGCAAAAAGGGGCCGGGATTAAACAAGATGATTAGACATTTAAAAAAGCCAGCGATTGCTCCATGTTTTAAATTTCTGTCCATAGAGGTCATGTTTTGATCTTCGATTGGTCTCACGCAGTCACGTGATGCGATTTCGCAGGTCAGAGTTTACCAAGCTTGAACTTTTCAACGCAGCGAACTGTGAAACTTGTTGCACGAGCTTGCGTTTCCAGTCTGATGCATTCGCGTGCGTATGAATGGAAGTTTATGGGGAGAAAAGTCCAGTGTGACCACAGCTTTAAACTGTAGATTTTAGTAGTTTTCAGAAATCATGATTTTACATTAAGTATTAAGGATTTCAATTGCAAAAATTTTGAAACATAAGACTTTTAAGAGATGGTGGCAGTTTTCACAGTCAAGAGATTAAGTACTATATTCCAACTCATTCTCTGCATTAGATGGTTTTTACAGTGATTAAAGAGATAATCTTCACGACAGGATTTTCTTTATGAAATCTGTGCAAAATCTATACTAAAATAAAAGAGAAACACAAGTTACATTTTTATGAATACCACCTCATGTACTGTAGAGGTGAATGAGGTGCAGAGAAGCTGACTTAAACTTGCTCAGAGAAAAGCTGTTGTTATCAATCATTGTTTACTTCACTAACTCAATTACATTTTAATGTATTTTTGCCCAACCCTGTGTGTGTGTGTTCTCAGATCAGTATTCCCGCTCTGCGTCTGTATCCCCTCTGACGCCCTGTTCTCATCATCATCATCCTCACCAGCACAGCGCTGAACGCTGGAGAGTCTCGGCCAGCACTCCAGACATCACACAACGACAACACAGACGCAACTCCACACCGGTAAACACACACTAACACACACATACACACTAGGGCTGCACAATATTGGAAAAATCTCTATTTTTCTGCGATAAATATTGCAATATGAGTACAGTTTCACAAGATAGTTTGAATTGCACTATTTGACGGTTTTCTGGGGAGTCGTAACTGTGTTCAGGTACAGAAATTGAATAATCACAATGCCTTGATTTTGACGTTAGCGGTTGTTGTTTTAAAATATCTATTATTGTGGGGGGTTTTCTAGTTTGAGAAGAAGAAGAAAGAAAAGAAGGACAAGGAACGAGAGAATGAAAAGGAGAAGAGCGCCCTGTCTAAAGAAAAAGTGGAGAAGAAGAGACAATCCCAATCTGTAACCAGAACGAAAACAGAAGCCAGGTGACTATCACACACACACATACATACGGAGACACAAACACACACACACACACATAGGCTCAGCAGGACCTCTGGCAGACTTTTAGCTCTTTTACAGGCTTTGTGTTCAGCTGATTAGTGGAAAAAATAGTAAATCAGCTTTAAAATAATTAAAATAAGCTCTTATATGGCCTGTCCATGCCTGCTTGCTTTTTGCAGGTGCCAAGTTTGTAGCATAATTTCTTTTTCCTCACTGAAATACGTACTAAGGCAAGCAGCATTATTGCTCAGACTTATGTCATTAGTGTAATTGTTATGAATAATATTTGCTTTTGGGCGGCACGGTGGCTCAGTGGTTAGCACTGTCGCCCCACAGCAAGAAGGTCGCTGGTTCGACTCCCAGCTGGGTCAGTTGGCATTTCTGTGTGGAGTTTGCATGTTTTCCCAGTGTTGGCGTGGGTTTCCTCCGGATGCTCCGGTTTCCCTCACAGTCCAAAGACATGCGCTATAGGTGAATTGAAGAAACTAAATTGTCCGTAGTGTATGAGTGTGTGTGTGTGTGTGTGTGTGTGTGTGTGAATGAGTGTGTATGGGTGTTTTCCAGTACTGGGTTGCGGCTGGAAGGGCATCCGCTGCGTAAAACATATGCTGGAATAGTTGGCGGTTCATTCCACTGTGGCGACCTCTGATAATCAGGGACTAAGCCGAAGAAAAATGAATAAATATTTGCTTTTCTTTTTTTAAAATAAAATTCTGTAAAACAGAAATAAGGCCCCAAAAATTCAGTCTAAGCCTAAATTGCTATTGCGAGTATTATTGTTCACGTTTTAGTGAGTTTAGGTTTAAAACTTAACATCTTAGGTTATTTTCATTCTCAAGTATATGTATCTTAATTCAGGAAATTTCAGATATTTATAATGGAAATTAACATAAGAATACTAAGTAAACAAGTTATTAACAAAGGTATTTTATAGTTTGGACTTGTATATTATAGGTTAAAACCTTTATTCATTTTATGTATGTATTATTTTATTTCCTTACAGTTTTATTGATACCAGATTTCACTAATCGCTTGATAAAAAAACTTGATTTAAATAAATCTGTACTAATAAAATAAAAATAGATAAAATATAGATATTAAAATAATATTAAGAAAAAGAACAACAAATGACAAAAGCAATTAAATTAAATTAAAACTATCAAAATAAAGTTAACAACTGATATAAATGAACTAAAAATTAAAAAATTAAAATATAATAATAAATTAAAAACCTAAATAGTAATAATAATAATACAAAGAAAAACTATAAAAATAGCAATATATAATACACAAATAAAATAGACAAAAAATAAATAAGTAAAAATAAATAAAAATAAATAAGATAAAAATATTTAATTTACTGTCATCTGGAAATAAATAAAAACAAAATTGAAAAATAGATAAAATTGAAATGCAAACCAAGACAAAAATGCTTAATTTACTGTCATCTGGAAATAAAAATGAAACTGAAAAAAAAGGTTAAAGAGCAATATATTAAAAAAATGACAAAATCGCATGATAAAATGAAATAAAAGAATGCCTTAACATTTCTTCTCTTTTTAGCCCAAATGTCAAAGCTAAAAACAGAGCTTCATCTCCTGCGATGCCCAGGAGTCGTCCCCTCTCGCCGAACCCAGCAGTGTCCCCCAAACCTTCATCATCTTCAGGCCGGACTCCACCGGGCACCAAAACCCGGCCTAAACGGGCGCAGACCCCTGCTCGTGTGCATCCGCCCGCCGTTGCCGCTGTCCCAGTGGAAACAAAGGAGCCCCGACAGCCTGAGCCTCCCAAAGACACAAAGAGTGAGTGAGATCTAGAAACTAAACAGATCAATCTGCATGATGGCTCAATGGTTTTCAAGGAGACCAGGGTGACTTTTACCACATTATTGTGCTCCTTTTTTCAAGATGTAAAATAAGTCTCTGATGTCCCTAGAGTGTGTGTGTGTGTGTGTGTGTGAAGTTTCATCTTAAAATAACCTACAAATAATGATTTATAACTTTTTGAAACTGCCCCTTTTTGGCTTTGATACTAATTATGCCATTTTGGTGACTGTCGCTTTAAATTCAAATGAGATTGTGCTCTTTTCAAAAGAGGGCGGAGCTACAAATGCCTGTGTGTCAGCTTAGTGGCAGATTCAAAGTATTTCTGCATACTTTTTTATCAAGTATTATTATATTATATCTTTAGAAGCTGGTTATATTCATTGACTGTTCCCAAACAACTGTTTACACCCCTTAAAATAGATTTTAACCCCTTTAATACTTCATTAATAAGTCAAATTAAGTCAAGTCACTTTTATTTCTATAATGCTTTATAGAATGTAGATTATGTCAAAGCCTCTGAACAGTTAAAGCAACAGAAAGTATCATTTTTACACAGTGCTGGGTCCTAATTGTGCCATTTTGGTGACTGTCGCTTTAAATTCAAATGAGATTGTGCTCTTTTCAAAGAAGGGTGGAGCTACAGATGCCTATGTGTCAGCATAGTGGCAGATTCAAAGTGTTTCTGCAGACTGTTTTGTATCAAGTATTATTATATTATATCTTTAGAAGACAACTGTTTAAACCCCTTATAAAATAGATTTTAACCCCCTCAATTCACTGAGTCAGACAATACAACACAACTGCAATATTTACTAGGGGAAAACACTGACTGTATCCTTCTAGCGGCACAATACATTAATGCCTGTCACAAAAAGAGAGAGGAGACCAATAAAAACATCAGTGATGCGCTTGCAAACACACACGCACGCACACGCATGCACACACACACGCACACGCGCACACACACACACACACACATCTAGATTATTATAAATGAATCATTGTAAATATACTGATTATTTTTGTTTTTATTACTGTTTTATCCTAAAATGTTGATTGTTAAATGTACAGTGTATTCTGATCTATTATTATTATTATTTTTTTTATATATATATATATATATATGAATAATATGATATAAATGAATATGATATATTGAATAATATATGATATATTGAATAATAATAATATGAGAGAGAGAGAGAGAGAGAGAGAGAGAGAGAGAGAGAGAGAGAGAGAGAGAGAGAGAGAGAAATGTAATGTGTAACTTAGATTCTTTCTAAGGAAAGTAATGTGAAAGTATAAGTTATGTTATTTTTGCATGTTTTTAAGAGTAAGGCTCAAGATTGTAATGTATTACTTTAAAAAATAAAATTGCACATTTACATTGTTACTGATTCCTCTCAATATAGGAGAGCTGTCAGAAAAGCAACATTACTGGCATTGCTTTTTTTAAAAAGCAACTCAGATATTTTGTAGGAAATTAAAGGTAATGCATTACTAGACTGTGTTACTCAAAATGCATTGCCACCAATATGTAAGGGATAATGTACATTTAGGCGATATAAACCACCTAGATGTACATTATACCAATTATTACATGGCTACTTGTTACAAACGTAAACAATTAGACACAAAGTATTGACTTGAGCTCTAATACTCTTTTATTAAACGTAAAAATTGCGGAAAGAAAAATGGCTGAATGGAGCCCACACTAACCGATGTATTATTCAGTTACAAGATGGCGCCAAACACTCAAAAACAGCAGTGTGGCACATACAGTAAGCATATTAATATGCATATGAATATGAATATACTCAGTTACAATGACCCAAATGAGCCTGTGCTATTATTTACTGTGGTTGTTATCTGGGAATAGCATACTTTGAATGTCAAGATTCGACCAATCGGAATCAAGTATTCCAGAGTACCGATTGATAAATATTTGTTAACATTAAAAAAAAAAAGTACTTTAGCGTTTCATGACTCTTAATATGTAATGACTTCACTTTCTTGATGGATTTTTCATGTTTTGTTTTCTGTTCAGCTACTCCTAGTGTTCCTGACATCACAGTGTCGTCTGCTCCGGCCACACCCCTCTCTCCCTCTGCACCAATCACAGTGGCTCCTCAGACTCCAGAGGTGGTCAATGCGGCAGGCACATCTTCTCGGTCTCTCTCTCCGGAGCCCAGTACTGCCATCTCCAAGCCCACCGCCGGGACCACTGACCCTGAGGAGGCGGCGCGGGTCCTGGCAGAGAAGAGGCGACAGGCTCGAGAACAGAGAGAGAAGGAGGAGCAGGAGAGACGAGAGCAGGAGCAGAGGAGCAGGTCATTTAGATATTGACAAAAATCACCTGAATAGTGTTTTTTTTTTTGCATGATAAAATATTTTTTAAAAAGACGTTCACAGGGGTTTATGAAAATGACAAGAAAATGCTGTACTTTGCATGTCCCGCCACTAGTTGGCGATGTCATTTTGAATTTGAAATATTACGTGACGACTTTCACCATTGTTGTTTTGGTTATCTAGTACTCACACAAAAAGGTACTCTAAATGGACAATACACAAGTACATGACATCAACACTTTATTAAAATTGCATTTTTACTTTTTTTGATAACACAGCATAAGAAAAACATCATACTGAATCAAACCCCCAAAAATTAAGTGTTGTGAAATTAGACAGCCAAAAAACATACAAATGTAAAAAAAAAATATATATAAGGAACTTATATTCAAAACTTATGTCTTATGTTGCACAAGTATATGTTTGTCAGTAATCAAAAATACATATTATGGGTTAAAAATATATATGTATTTTTTTATAATGTTATTCAATGAAGATATTTTGTAATTGTTTTACTTTAAAAATATAAAAATGTAATTTTTGATTAGTACTTTGCATTGCTAAGAACTTAATTTGGACAACTTTAAAGGCAAGTTTCTCAATATTTTGACCCTCAGATTACAGATTTACAAATAGTTACATTAATGGAATTTTTTATTCAGCTTTCAGTTGATGTAGAAATCTCAATTAATTTATAATATATATTTTTTTAACTTATTATTGGTTTCGTGGTCCAAGGTCACAAATGTGTCCTTATAGCAACTAATTAAAAACCGATATGCTTGGAATTGACTGAAATTTAAGATTTGATTTGATTTGAGATTTTGAAACAAACATTTAATAAAATAAATACATACATTTTTGAAAAAAAATATATATATAATTAAAAAATTTGGTCTGAAATTACTAAAACTAAACATAAAAACCTTTATTAAAATGGAAGCTATATTTAAGCACTAAAAAAAGATTTTTTGTAACGCTACCTGTTGTTCCTTAAGAGCTCTGCGTGAGGAGCACTCCAGACGTGAGGAGGAGGAGAGGAGGCGCAGAGATGAAGAGGCCAGACTGATGGCAGAGCAGCAGCGTCTGCAGGAGGAGAAGGAGGCGCAGGAGAGAGCCAGAGCTGAACATGAGGAAAACCTGCGGCTGCAGAAACAGGTGAGCATTGCATTCTGGGGAATGGAGACCACACATTCCACCCTTTTCCTATGGCCCATGATGCTTTGCTTGAGTTAAGCAACTTTAACAGTTAAATTGTAAACAATAAAGTGAAGTAAAAAAAATTAAATATGGTTAGGGTTAGGGCTAGGGTTAGTCCATTCCATATTAAAAGGCAATTTAGAATTAACAAATTACTTTCAGCACCGTGAGTAACTCCAGTCAATAATTGGACAAAAAACAAATCTGTGTAAATGTGTAGATTGTTATTGTACTGATTGGAAAGAAATAGAAATTAATCTGGAGATTAACTCAAAAAGATCTGTCAAGAGATATGAATTATCATTCATTTTTATGTTTTTGGTTTTCTTTTTATTTATTTTTGATTTTATGACAACATTGTTGCGTGCCTTTGCCAGTTATATTCATGTTTTTAATATTTCTGCATAACCTTGATTTATTTAAGTGTTATGTAATATTTCCACTTATTTCAGTTACCATCAGCAACATTTCTAGCTTTCAATCTAAGATATAATCTTTCACTTTTAAAAATGTCATTTTAAATCATCTAATTGTAAAAAAATATGTATTTCAGCCTCAAATTCAATACATTACTTGATCAAGCAGGGGATCCTTATGTTAAGTTCATTTCAGTATTTTCCATATACTTTTATAGTGTTTATTACATTATATTTACGCACATGTTAGATATTACTCAGGGGATACAAAGCGAAAACCTCCAGGCAACTCTGATCTGCTGTCCTGAAAACACAGACCATCTGACGTGAAGATTTGATTTGATTTGATGATGAAGGACAGGCTAATGGCTGTGTACAGAGGACATCTGTGTCTTAACAGTATCAGAAATTATTTCAAGAACAAAACTGTGATGGAGGATGCAGATAAATATATTGGTAGACTCAACTTAATCCAATATCTGTATTTATAAGCTGTGGGATGAAGTTGAAGCTATTTGTGCAATGCAGGTAAATCTATATTTATTTCTTGAATGCTACTTCAGTTTATTGTAATAATACTATGAGGAATATTTGGCATCTGCTTCCACCTTGTGGCAGCAAAGGGAAGTTTGTTTTTGTACAGTATATTTGTGCACACGTTTTATTAATTCTGAAAGTTCTTTACCTGCTCAATCACTGACTAGATCATTATGCTGACCATTATTATTTTAGTATTAATTTTCGAAATTTATTTAAATGTTAAATTATCTTTCATTTGAATGTTTTCGGTTTATTTTTATTAATTATTTTAATATTTCTGTGTAGCTTAAATTTGGTTTCAGTATTTATTTAATTATATATATATATTTTACAATTAAATAGTTAACTTTTTGTTTATCTAATATTCATTATTTATAATTGATATCTATAATTTATATATATAATTTAAGTAGTAGGCAATATTTCTAACTTTTTTCATCTAATACTTATATTTTAGTAATAGTTTTAATTTCTGTCAATAACATGGATAACGCCTCCATAACTGTGAGATTTCATAATTGTTCTTACAGTAAACTGGACATGGTCAAATTACATTATTGGACCACAACAACCAGCCAAACCTTGTGTCCTATATGTGTCATGGCACAAGACTTTTGGGTATTTTGGAGATGTGTAATAAATTAATGGATGATGTGGTTTTATGTGTCTTTGGCAGCGAGAGGAGGCTGAATCCAAAGCCCGAGAGGAAGCAGAGAAACAGAGGATTGAACGAGAGAAACACTTCCAGAAAGAGGAGCAGGAACGCCTGGAGAGAAAGAAGGTAAAACGAAAGTTCCGTCTCCACATGTTTAATTGAGCAAATATTAAATTAGGAGAAATACAGTCAGAATTAGATTAAATTAAATTAGTTATTAATATAATTGTTTAAAATTGTGTTGAAAACAATATCTACGTTAAATAGCACGTGCGAAATATTTTTTAACATTTTTGTTTTTCTAGGGAGGGCTAATAATTCTGACCAATTATATGTTAAAATATAGTGAGTGCATAATATATTAATAATATTATTAGTATTACTATTGTTATTACTTTCTCAGCAGTAGGAGAGAAAGAACTGTCTAATCCTCCAAATCAACAACGTCAAAAAATATTAGGCGCTGTCATAATTGTGAAATCATAAGAAATTAGTTTCTGGAAATGACTTATTAAAACTATTATATTTAAAAATCATTTGAAAAAAATCTGGTGGCACGGTGGCTCAGTGGTTAACACTGTGGCCTCAAAGCAAGAAGGTTGCTGGTTTGAGTCCCGTACTGTATTTGCGATTTTAGTTCAGTTCTGTGGGTTTGACTTTTGTGTCTACATTTTTAGCGTCTGGAAGAAATTATGAAGAGGACTCGTAAGAGTGACGCGGGAGCACAGGTGAGATGTGTGTGTGTGTGTGTGTGTGTGTGTGTGTGTGTGTGTGTGTGTGTGT
>CAIGQV010018201.1:2590452-2621734 GCA_903798115.1 Danio jaintianensis | reverse complement strand
CTAATTAAGACATTATATAGAATATTTAAACATTTATAATATTTAAATACAATATAATTTTTATTATAATATAAAATAATGATAAATGTATATAATTTAATTCTTTTTTTAGATTATAATTGGACAAAAATTGCATTGTATTTAAATGTGCATAAAAATCTCTTAAATTTCCAGTCCCCTTCATTTTTATGACTATTACATAGTTTTTGTTATCAATATAAGGCATTATTTACATATTATTTGATGAATTTAATATTTTACATAACAATATGACATTTTATAAATATAATTTGATATTTTTACATATTGAGACCTACTGAAAAAGAGAAACTCAAGACAAAACGTTTTTTTTTTTGTACTTATACAGTTAAAGACAAAATTATTAGCCATCCTGTGACATTTTAATTCACAGTATTTCCAATTATATATATATGTTTTCTTATAGTTTGGGTTGGAATATAAAATACACAAAATTAATTAAAGACTGCTATGGTGAATACCTGTATTAAAATATAGGGAGTGCATAATTATGTATGTTAAACTATGTATATTATATTACAATAAAAAACTGTTTACTGTAGTAAAAACTAATAGATACTACAGTATCTATTACAGTTTATCAGTTCACTATAGTTAATATTACAGTACTATTGTGTAGCATCCATTAACAGTTGTGAGTAATATAATATACAGTATAATACACTACTTTAATATGGTAATAAATTACTATAGTGTTTTCTATAAATTACTTAAGAAATGTTTTGTTCCATTGGTTACAGATGTTGTCAAATGACTTGCCTAATTAACCTAACTTGCCTAGTTTACCTAATTAATCACTTTAATCTGAATACTACGCAAAATAAAGTAAAATATTACATACTACCATCATGGTAAAGGTGTGATCTGTATGTAGTTTCTGTGCAGTACAGATGTCCGCCAGTAGATGGCAGCATTACACAGTAGCGTAAATGTGGCTGCTTGCTTAACTATGATATGCGCTAACTAGTGTGCACTCATAGATATATCGAGTGCACTAGCATTCACGTCGTCTCATACTTCGGTCTACAATACATTTTAACCTTCTATGAGAGTCTTTGCGCTATTTCAGAGAGATATTATAGTACATATGAAGTTAAAATTACCGTCTGTGTACCATATAGTTACACAGTGCAGTATTTAGCTCGCTCGTAAACGTTGTTGCTGTCCTCAGATCATTGTCTGAGCTGAAGTTTCAGCACTCACCCTGACTGTCAGATGCTCTTCATCTCAGGAGCTGTATTTTTAGATGCCTGATAACAGATATAAGGTGAGTTATGGCTGGAGTGAACGCTGCCAGTCGGGCTTTCATTCATTTTGGCATGACAGGAGCGAACGGGATACTACTAAGTGACAGAGTCCACAAAACTGTTGTCTGGTTGCATTTCATTCGAAGGAAATGATCTTTTAGAGCTTCAAGTCTTGCCTCAGGTTTTTCCTCAGGTGTTTCTCATCAAATCTGTCGTCTGAGAAAGGTGAGAAATGTTTGGGTTGAAATATAAATGTATATTTCAAACTCAAATTTAAGACATCCCTGCTGAAAAATCCATCTTAAACCAGCCTAGGATGGTTGGCTGGTTTTAGCTGGTCGACCAGCCTGGTTTTAGAGGGGTTTTGGCCATTTCCAGGCTGGTCTTAGCTGGTCAGGCTGGGAGATGACCAGCTAAAACCAGCTTGACCAGCCTAACCAGACTGGGAGCCCAGCTAAAACCAGCTATGTCCAGCTTAAACCAGGCTGGTCAAGTTGGTTTTAGCTGGTCATTTTCCAGCCTGACCAGCTAAGACCAGGCTGGAAATGGCTGGAAACCAGCCTGGAAATGGCCAAAACCCCTCTAAAACCAGGCTGGTCGACCAGCTAAAACCAGCCAACCATCCTAGGCTGGTTTAAGATGGTTTTTTCAGCAGGGATATACTTAAATTTATATATATATATATATATATATACAGAAATATCCAATAGTATCTGACCTTTGTATGACATTTCAGGTAGATCTAAGCCCATATTATGAAATTATGATCGACTGATTTATTGATTGAATGATTGATTCATTCATTCATTCCACTCACATTTTAAAAAGTACTATAGCAATTTATTGTAAATACTATAGAGTTTTTGAGCTGTACAGTTGTTAAGTATAATGATTAATCTGTTGTGGTAATTATATGTTTGCTATGGTAATACAATAACTAGATTTATGCAAATAACTCATGAAATATCAAATATTTTTTATGATGATACCTTAATTTACTTGTGGTTTTCAGTTTAGGTTTGTAAAAAAACATGTAGAGAATACATGTATTAAAATATAGGGAGATATGTAGATTGTTAAACTATGTTTATTATATTACAATAAACCACAGTTAGCTGCATCCAATAAACTGTATCTATTACAGTCATCAGTTCACTATAGTTAATATTACAGTATTCTGTAGCATTCATTAACAAGGAATGAGTAATATATAGTATACAGTGTAATACACTTTACTATAATATGGTTCTAAAATACTATAGTGTTTACTATAAAATACTGTTGTTATTTTTTTCCACGTGCACTTTCAAGTACAATTGTCTTTTTCTCATTTTAATTAGTATTAGATTATAATATATTAGGCGACACGGTGCCGCAGTGGGTAGCGCTGTCGCCTCACAGCAAGAAGGTCGCTGGTTCGAGCCTCGGCTGGGTCAGTTGGCATTTCTGTGTGGCGTTTGCATGTTCTCCCCATGTTGGCGTGGGTTTCCTCCAGGTGCTCCGGTTTCCCCCACAAGTCCAAAGACATGCGCTATAGGTGAATTGGGTAAGCTAATTTGTCCGTAGTGTATGGGTGTTTTCCATTGATGGGTTGCAGCTGGAAGGGCATCCGCTGCGTAAAACATGTGCTGGATAAGTTGGGGGTTCATTCCACTGTGGCAACCCCAGATTAATAAAGGGACTAAGCCGAAAAGAAAATGAATGAATGAATGAATATAATATGTTAATATTATTATTAGATATTACTTACTAAAAACAAAACTGTAACTATTAAAAAAATATTTATATGCAATACAAGGTGTGTATATATACCTGGAAACTAAATAACATCACATTTGAATATTAGATTAAAACATTTTTATCTTATTTTTTACTTAATTAGAATCTTATTTTTAAACAGATCATATTTATTCATTCATTCATTCATTCATTTTCTTTTCGGCTTAGTCCCTTTAATAATCTGGGGTCGCCACAGCGGAATAAACCGCCAACTTATCCAGCATATGTTTTACGCAGCGGATGCCCTTCCAGCCACAACCTATCACTGGGAAACATCCATACACACTCATTCACACTCATACACTACGGACAATTTAGCTTACCCAATTCACCTATAGCGCATGTGTTTGGACTGTGGGGGAAACCGGAGCACCCGGAGGAAACCCACGCCAACACGGGGAGAACATGCAAACTCCACACAGAAATGCCAACTGACCCAGCCGAGGCTCGAACCAGCGACCTTCTTTCTGTGAGGCGATTGTGCTACCCACTGCGCCACCGTGAGGCCCCAGATCATATTTAAATATATAATAAATAAATAAATATTTCAATATAAACGGCAAGAAAACCTAGCAAAATCACTAATGCCTAAACTACAATTAAAATAAAAAGTGAACATTGAATATTAGATGCAAAAACTTAACTTGACTTCAAAAAACTCAATTTTAAAATGACTACCAAAACAGTGCCATAGAAATAGAATATAGATATTGCATTGTTGCGTTTAATAAATACCACAAGAGTATTAAAAACCCAAACATAATGCTGATTTTTATTTTATTTGATCACAAAGTCTGAACTGGCTGATGAGGCTCTGGATGCAAAGTTCATGTTTGTCTTTAACCTTTGACCTTTAAAGGCCCGTCCAGCAGTACAGTATGTAGTGTCAGTATAAAGCTGGCTATTATAAAGCCTCACTGAATGATTTCCCATGAGTCAGTGCAAGGTGTAAAGACAACTGAGAATTTACTGTGTTTGTTGTGGGGCTGTTTTGGTTGCTGTTGATAAGCTTGTGTCTGTGTGTGTGTGTGTACTCTCTGTATGTGTTGTATTTTGGACCTCTGTATTTAAATGTGGTCTCGCAGCATGTTTCCATCAGCCGTTTTGCTTGAATGCGAGTTGCTTTGTTTAATGGTTTCATACACCTGCTTCCTGAAATACTATAGTATTTCCAGACTGAGAGATTTTTAGTTTCTAGTGCAACACATCCTTTGGGTTTTATAATATGCTGAGATTCTACAATCCTACAATACAATACAACATTTTTGTCCGTGTATAGCTGGTCTGCAACAGTACTACTGTGAATTGTATTTTTAATTGGGTTTTTTTTTTCATAACTAACAGGTTGTTATATATATTTTTTACATGATTTATTTTTTTAAAGAGGTGGTCCACTATGATATCATATTTTAAACTTTAGTTGATGTGTAATGTAGCTGTGTGAACATAAACAACATCTCTGAATGTAAGACGCTCAACGTTCAATGCAAAGGGAGACATTGGCTTTTACAAAGTTAGCTTAGCAAAGCCTACAGCGCACAAAGTTTGAGGACTACAAAAAAATACATCCGGGCTAGTGAGATCATAAGGGCTTCTGGTTACACGCATTCACCATGACCAGAGGCGCTGTAATGTTATAGCAGAGAAAGCTAAAATGCCGCCTAAACGCTGCTATTTCCACAGAGCTTCTTCTGTTTCTGTATTTCTGTAAACAAGGATGTAAACAACGGGAAATGCTGTTTGGCACTGCTAACAATTCAGCTACAAATTCATTTATCAGTCAAACCCCTGTTAATACCCACAATCTTCAGCAGCGCGTGCAGTGTCTCTCCATGCAGACGCTTTCAGTGTCTCTCTATGCGTCCACGTTCCCTGCGCTCTACATCTCAAAAAACGAACTCGCAAAAGATATGAGAACGTTTTATATTACTTACACATGCTTATTCCGAATATATGTGAAAGACACTTGTCAGATTTTATTTTAGAGAGCAGGCGTGAAGTTTAGCTGTGTGCTCTTCATTTTCTGTCTGATTCAGGCAACTAACTCTGCTAACAGCTACTCTGACTGACAGTATTTACCAATGGTATTTACACAGTGCAAAAGTGTGTGCTTGTAGGGGCGTGACGTGGAGCCAATCCGCGAATCACAGCACATTATGTTAGCTGACCAATCACAGCCTTGTCGTTTTCATGTTAGCTGAGCAGCTGTATATAATCAAAGTAAGATATGTGAAAAAATAATGTGATTTTCTACACGTGACACACATTGCTTTGCATCTTATAAACACAATCAAGCCTTAAAAATACACTGTGGACCACCCCTTTAAGAAGAGCAGGACACTTTGGGGGGGAAAAAAGATTTGTTTTTGATTTTAGTATTGTTTATATAGTGTTGTAGTATAAGTCTGATATATTCCATTTAATTTTCATTTTTGCTAAAATAACATTTAAAAAAATTAAATAGAATATAAGTAAATAATACTAAAAAATAAATTAAAAACAAAGCTGTAAATAAACTGAAAATAAATAAATAAACTGACACCCATATTTTGACATTTTATTTTCACAAAACGTGATTCGAAACATTGAAGTAGACACTTGCATTATTTATGCTACAGTCCCATAAATAAAATAAATGTCAAATTTGAACCCATATTATTGTCGTTAGTGTCTATTATTCCATTTAAGATACATATGTGTACATTAAAATGTATGTAATAGTACATAAAACATAGAAAAGCGCACTTTTTGAAAAAGTAGCGTCCCAGTGAGGTTTTTTTTTTTGAGAATCGCTTTTGTAAGGTTTATTTTATATAATTTTGATTACATCATAAAATAGATTGTTTCCTTAATAATACTTCTAACTTCATAATCTTATCAGCTGAGTGCGCCTGACATAAAAGCTACAAATGCAGTTAGCGAACACACCACTTCCCGTTCACCTTCAATTCAGGAAGTTCTTTGTTCTTTGCAGAATTAAGGCTGAATCTACTTTTGTTTTCTCCTGTATTTTCTCCATTGCTGAACGCTAGAGGTGAGACTGTTCTCTTTGTTTTGTTCCTTTTTCCCAGGTGCACATTTGAACATGTTTTTGAGAGTGTTTTTACTTGATAATAGTTAAAGTAGAACAATTTTGCTGCTTAAAGTGGACCTATCATGGCCTATTTTACTTTTTTTTATATGTGAAATAAGTCTCTGATGTCCCTAGAGTGTGTGAAGCTTCAGCTCAAAATACCACACAAATAATGTTTTACAACTCTTTGAAACTGCCCCTTTTTAGGCTTTGAATCTAATTGTGCCATTTTGGTGACTGTCGCTTTAAATTCAAATGAGATTGTGCTGTTTTCAAAAAAGGGCGGAGCTTCAAATGCCTATGGCTGTTTCTCAATTCCAAGAACGCTGAGAACGGACTAGCGTTCTTGTGAAGACCGGTCTTGCCAAGTTACCTTGGAAGAACGAACTCGGGAGACCGCGAGAACAGAGAACGCGTCCTGTGAGAAATGAGATGCTGCGTTCTTCCCTGGTTCTTCCTGATGGTCACGTGACCTTCACGCGTTTTTAACAGAAAGTTATTTCAACATTACAGCACTCATACAACGATTTATTGTTTTTCCCCTTTTCACAATATATACTATGCAGAAAGACCTTACAAATATACTTTGCACAATACAAATAAAACAGATTTTAATACGAATTTCAGCAAATAAATTAATGGGTTTATGCCTTTATTAAGATTTTCATGGTAATGTTTACTTTCACCATCTCATTTAGGGGAAACTCCTGAGACAAATAAGTTATATCTCTGAACTTTAATAATAAATCTATATTAAATGCTGCACTTCCCACGTCCTTTATTCGGCCGCAATGACTTCTGGGACTTCTCGAGTTTTGCGCTCAAGTCTGCATTGATGCATCCTCGATATCAAGAACACATCCGGGAACTTACACGCGTCCTCCGTTCTTGCGGTCTTGAGTTTTGGAACTGAACTTTGGCAGTTGATGATGACGTTACACGAGAACACGAGGATGCCAGATCGCTGAAGAACGCATATTGAGAAACAGCCTATGTGTCAGCATAATGGCAGATTCAAAAACAAGACTAACGTCCTATGCTAATGAGGGAGAGATGGTCACTAGTGGGCGGGGCTTTCCCCCTCTATGACACGTACAAAGGAAGAATGTCAATCAAAGTGTTTCTGCAGACTGTTTTTATCATTAGAAGCTGTTTTATCATTAGAAGCTGGATATATTCACAAACTGTTGCCAGACAATTGTGTTTATAAAAGTGATTTTTGCTTAATAGGTCCCCTTTAAGTACAGTTGCATTCAGAAAATGTCACTTATTCATTCAGTGGTTTGTTTGTCAGAATGTTTTTAAAATAAAACAATACTCTAAATCATTTTTTAGAGGATGTGGCGAGGTTTACATGGTGAGCCTTCTTTCAAACTGCGGTAGAACATGTCATTTATGCATGTCAAATGCATACACAAGCCAAATGCATGCAAAAAAATGCCAGAAAAGAGAATTATGGCTTTAAAAGACATTTGATATTGAGAAACAGCACAACGTTGAGATACAAATGGAAAAACATTTCTTAACTGAGCAGAAAACCACAAGATGAAGAATGCAGAAAATGTTCGGTCTGTTAAAAATAATACATATATACTCGCTCTAAATTTAGTTGCGGTTTCCGTCTAGATCAGAGATGCCCAAACTAGGGCCTACGTGCCAAAATTGGCCCATGGTAACCTTTGATTTGGCCCCCCATCCCATCTGAGAAGAGAGGGAGAATGATGGGGATTGTTTCGAGATTGTCAATTCAAATTTAATGTAACCCTTTGTTTGTTTGTTTGTTTTATTGTTAAAAGTTAACTGAAATTAAATGTTTCAATTAAATGGTGTAAATTAATCAGTTTAATTTAAATGTACATACTGTCATCCGACAATGCAGAGAATTTGGTGAGCCAAAGGCAGATTTTGCTTGAGTAGTGTATCCAGCATTGAACTCCTCTGTGTTATAAATGTGATTGTTTATGTTTTCATTGCAAGAAGTTATCATTTTAAAAGTTATACTGCATTAGATAATACAGTTTAATGTTTTCCATTTATTTTGAAATATTATGAACTAAATTATGGGGCAACATGGTCCCGGCTGGGCCAGTTGGCATTTCTGTGTGCAGTTTGCATGTTCTCCCTGTGTTGGCGTGGGTTTCCTCCGGGTGCTCCGGTTTCCCCCACAGTCCAAAGACATGCGCTATAGGTGAATTGAATAAACTAAATTGGCTGTAGTGTATGTGTGTGAATGAGTGTGTATGGGTGTTTCCCAGTACTATGTTGCAGCTGGAAGTGAAACATATGCGCTGTGTAAAACATATGCTGGATTTTGGTGGTTCATTCCATTGTGGCGACCCCTGATGAATAAAGGGGCTAAGCCGAAGGAAAATGAATGAATGAAGGAAATAAATTAGGAAATTATCCATGGCAACTTTAATGTAATATAGTTTTGTATATTTACCTTCGGCCCACTGCTCTCAATGATATTGGGTTTTTGGCCCTTCATACAAAAATGTTTCGGCACCCCTGGTCTAGATGTATACATGTATCTCAAGCTTTTCGCTGTCCAGCTCACACACTTTATGATATGCATGTGTTTATTATGTTTGAGCATCCAGCCAGATTATACAGTTGAAGTCAGAATTATAATTTTTTTTCTTTTTTCAAATATTTCCCAAATGATGTTTAACAGAGCAAGGATTTTTTCACAGTATTTCCTATAATATTTTTTCTTCTGGAGAAAGTCTTATTTGTTTTCTTTTGGCTGAAATAAAAGCAGTTTTAATTTTTTATAAAATTATTTTAAGGTCAATATTATTAGCCCCCTTAAGCAATTTTTTTTTTCAATTGTCTACAGAACAAACCATCATTATACAGTGACTTGCCTAATTACCCTAACTTGCCTAATTAACCAAGTTAAACCTTTAAATGTCACTTTAAGCTGAATAATAGTATCTTGAAAAATATCTAGTCAAATATTATGTACTGTCATCATTCATTCATTCATTCTTTTCGGCTAAGTCCCTTTATTAATCAGAGGTCGCCACAGCAGAATGAACCGCCAACTTATCCAGCATATGTTTTACTCAGCGGATGCCCTTCCAGCTGCAGCCCAACACTGGGAAACACCATACACTCTCATTCACACACATATACTAAGGACAATTTTAGCTTACCCAATTCACCTATAGCGCATGTCTTTGGACTTGTGGGGGAAACCGGAGCACTTGGAGGAAACCCACACGAACACGGGGAGAACATGCAAACTCCACACAGAAATGCCAACTGACCCAGCCGAGGCTCGAACCAGCGACCTTCTTGCTGTGAGGCAACAGCGCTACCCACTGCACCACCGCTCCACCCTACTGTCATCATGGCAAAGATAAAAGAAATCAGTTATTAGAAATTAGTTATTAACACTATTATGTTTAGAATTTTTTTGGAAAAAATATACAGGGAGGCTAATAATTCAGGATGGCTAATAATTCTGACTTCAACTGTATGTGCAAAATAAGTCTATTCTAATCACTGGATGTGAATTGGACTGTCTTGATGTAGTTATCCTCTAGATCAGTTTGGGAATGTAAACAGTTTGCCAGTGTGACAGGCAGGATTGCAGAGTCGTGCTGAGCGGCGATCCTTCATTCACTCTGGACAGTGTCATTGACACATGCTGATTACATTACAGCAATCCAGAGTTCAAGCCAATTGAATGACAGAATAGAGTTTTAATTAGTCAAACAACTTTTACCAAAGCCTTTTTTTTTCCGTTTAAATATTAAAGGGGTAATTCACCCAAAATGTTTAATTTACTCACCCTCAAGTGGTTCTAAACATTTATGAGCTCTTTTTTTTCCCTCTCCTGAACACAAAAGAAAATAGTTTGAAGAACACTGGAAACCAGTAACTATTAATTTCCATAATAGGAAAAAGCTTACTAAGTCATTTGTTACGTTTCCAACATTCTTCAAAAGATCTTCAGAAAATAGAAACTCAAAAAGATTTGGAGGAAGATTATGGCAGAATTTTTTTTCAATCTATCCATTTAATTTATAATTTTGCAACATTATTAGTAACATTGTGATTCATGAGTGTGATATATATACACACTCAAAAAATTACTTTTGCTGCTTGTTCAAACTACTTAATAAATGTGAGTTGAACCAGCACAATTCTTAAGTTTTTTAGTGACAACTTAATTGTTTTATGTTCAATCCACAAACCTGTCTGGATGCATTGGTGAGAAAATTTGAATGAGTGCATTTGTGAGAAAGTCTGCATGAGTGCATTTGTGACAAAATCTGATTAAGAGCATTTGTGAGAAAATCTGCCTGAATGTATTTGTGAGAAAGTCTGAATGAGTGCATTTGTGAGAAAATCTGAATGAGTGCATTTGTGAGAAAATCCACAGTTATGCAGCTGTGTGCACTAAATGTGTTTGTTTAAGGGCTACATGCAGTTACATGTGGATGGACTGTATTTATTCATGAAATATGATTTATATTTGTAAAAACAATACGTTTTTTTATTAAGACCACTGGGTTTTTGCTCAAACTGACATTTGTTTTTGCAAAGTGGTTTCTGTTTGTTTGCGAGACAAGTGATTCTTTGCAAAGCAGATTGTGTTTGTTTGCAAAATGCTGGATTTGTTTGTGTACTATTGGCACAGATTTCATTTTGCTCTATACCATTAATCCAAATAAACGGGACCTATTATGCAAAAATCACTTTTATAAGGGGTTTAAACACAATTGTGTGGCGACAGTGTGTGAATAACCCAGCTTCTAATGATAAAAATGAATTCATTTAATTTTTTATAATCGCACTTCTTAAAAACAGTCTGCAGAAACACTTAGATTGACATTCTCCCTTTGTATGTGTCATCAGAGTGGGAAAGCCCCACCCATTAGTAACCATCTCTCCCTCATTAGCATAGGACATTAGTCTTGTTATTAAACCTGCCACTATGCTGACACATAGGCATTTGTAGCTCCTCCCTCTTTTGAAAAGAGCACAACCTCATTTGAATGTAAAGTGACAGGCACCAAAACGGCACAATTTGAATCAAAGCCTAAAAGGGGCAGTTTCAAAGAGTTATAAAACATTATTTGTAGTGTATTTTGAGCTGAAACTGCACACACACACACACACACACACACACTAGGGACATCAGAGACTTATTTTACATCTTGTAAAAAGTGGCATAATAGTTCATCTTTCATATAATCTATATCTCCAGTATACTTTTTCTCACCATGGAAGCTGGCATGGCATTAAACACAAACAAACAAACAAACAAAAAAAGGCCTAATAGTTATTTTAGAGAATCTTTCTTAGAAAATGCTATAGTCCTGACTTACAGAAACATATGCATGTGTGATAGTATTTTTGCAGACATGTCCGAGAGGTGGGCTCATGCAGGCTCACTGTTGTGTGAAATACTAACTGGTGTTGGCCAGATTTCTCTGAACTGGCCTGTGATTACAGCTGTCACTCTGAGAAGCTTCAGACAGGTGTTTGAAATGGAGGCGCTGTGTCTGTTTTACCCTGTATAGATAGTGCAGTGGAAAAAAATGGCTACATAATACATTAAAGGGATATTTCACCTAAAAATGAATCACTACTCACCCTTCACTTATCATATACATTCAGTTTCTTTCTTGTAATGAACACAAATTAAGATATTTTTTTTTTACAAATGTTGGAAACCAGTAGCCACTGACTTCCGTAGTATTTGTTTTCCTGAATGTCAGTGGTCGACATTATTCAAAATATCTTGTTTTGTGTTCAACAGAAGAAATAAACTCAATGAAGGTTTGAAAGCTCTTGTGGGTTGAGTAAATTGTACATTTTCATTTTTGAGGTGAACTATTATGAAAAATAAGAATTTAGAGTATTTAATCAATAAGAGTTTACTCTTTACTCATACTGCTATAATATCTAATGATAAGTACTGGTGTCTAAAAAAGTGCTAGTACCTAATGAATAATAATATGTAATGATAATGATGATGATAATAATAATGATGTACTAGTTGCAATTGGATGCTAGTGTTGTGCATTTCTAAGACGAGACAAAACCAGGGAGGCTTTCGGGTATCTTCAAAGCAGAATCCTTTAATAAGAACTCGGCAAAGCTGTGGCGTTCATCGAAAGATCTCTCATGTAGTTCAACTATGCACTCAAATATATACATTTTTACAGCCAGTGATACATAATAGGAGGGGACAAACCTCAACAAAGCATGCAAATGAAGTGTTGTTGTCAGCGGGGTAAATTGCATCTCCAGCCCCGATCTCATCAGCATATAAGTACCCATTCATGTTACATTTTAGCATGAAAACAAAGTGTGCAAATTAAGTACTGGAGCCAGAACCCGTCCTGCCACTTGACCAGCCTGAAAGTGTTAACTAGCCATTTGTTAGACAATAGACACAACTGACAATTTGCATTACTTTGGAGACATGTTCCTGTATTTTACCTATAGGCTCCCTCAGAATGCATTTTACAATGTAATTTATATATTTAAAGAAATTTGTAATCTTTCACTAGTCAAAACCAACATGTAGTCAGTGAGAGATCTTTATGGAAAGCAATTACAAAAATCTGATAATCTAACAATAAATTGTTCCTAGTGAATGATAAATTAAGTACTTAAAAAGTTCTATAATCTCCCAGTTTCTAATGATGAATAAATAGGCTACTGGTATCTAACGAATAAATAAGTATGTAGGCTACTACTAGGCCCATCTAAGAAGTACTAGCCTGCTATCCTATAAAATACCCTAGTAACTAAAGAATAAGCACTGCGGTACTTAAAGAATAAGCTCTTGTAGATGATGAATAAGTACTAGTACTTAATAGAAAATATACTTGTATAAAAGCTAGGTAGACTACCAGTAGTACAGTTTATAGATTGAATGTTAATGTTCTTGCCATATATCTACCAGACCTATTAAAGACCTATTAAAGATTAATTACTAAATCAAGATTTTATTGGTATATTAATATATATATATATATGTTGAAAAGGAGAAGAATAGCAGAAAGGGGCGTGTAAAACCGCCTGTGTGCGCGCGCATGTTGATCAGGAAGATCTGAACGGCTTCGGAAGCTCTTGCGTTTTGTTAGGCGACTAAATGGCCACTTATCCGTTTTATTATTCGAAAACCTTGCAAAACTGATCTCATATAGGTTAGAAGGGTGAAATAGTTCAGTATAGATAAAAGCAGACGATTATTGCTCGGGATAAAACGTATTATACGCGTTATTCCTCCGTCGCGTGGCCGCAGCGCCTCAGCTCGCGCTAATCGCATCAAACTAGCCCCCCAGGTGAGTGTTTTTATGTATGTTAACGATGTTTTATTCATATTTTATTTTAGCATTTCTCATCAAATGTTATTTCTTGTTATTTTGTTGCTGTCGCGTTTGCACGCGTTTCCACGCGTTTCCGACAAGCTAATGAAGCTAGAAGCTAGTGTTAGCATAGCGGCTAACATGCGCTATTTGATTGGATTTTCGCCATCCCTGTAATGTTAGCTTGGTAACATGAATTGGTGACTTGTGGTTAGTTTGTTTTACTCGTAGTTACTTGTGTTTTATGTTCAAAATAACGCTAGATTGATATTATTTTTCTGAACACATTTAAGTTGACTAATGTTTAAATGTTCTTCATTTTAGCCACAACACGACCCTGAATTAACACCACTGCAGGTTATCATATCAAATTATGTTTCGAATGTGACTAAGTTGTGCTGAACTCGTGTGTTTATTTCTGCATTTATCACGAAAGAAGCGAAAACGAAAGTGTTTTGAATATAAAATGGCTGTTGTGTTCACTGGCTTTTGCATTGTAATTTTCCATCTAAACGAATGCGAATAGAAAGGTTTTTTTTCGCAATGTCTGAACCTAGTGAGTTGCCTATCTAGGCAGCAAGCAATGCTTATTCACCCATTTGTGTGTTTTGAATATCTGGTTATTAGTTTGATGCATATCCGCCTATCTTGGATATTAAAAAAAAAAAATTCAATAATAATACCCAGTAATATGTTTGTTGAATTACCCATTGAGTTGATATGGAGTCTAAATGCTGCCTTTGTGGGTATGCAAATGTGCTCTGTACTGATGACTTGGTCAATTCAAATGTTGGCCATGTATTTCCGGAATAGATCGGAAACCAGCTACACAGGATAAACTGGACTGTCTTTTACCCTAAAGGGTTGGTTAAAATTGCTTGGCAGTTGTTCCTCTTAATGCATTTGCACTGATAAACCAAGCAGGGGCTAAATGCATGCCAGTTTTTCAAGCTAGAAGATCTACATCTCACACTGAATAATGCTGCATATCAATTAACTCATGCATCTCATGTTACTACACTCAGAATGTGAAACTAGCTTTTATAGAGTAATATTTGCAGTTTGTTCCTGTCAGAAACTGCGCGCAGTTGTCTATTGTATGTTTTGCAAAGACAGTGGCTGAATGTATCACTTCTGTATTGCAAACTACTTATGCAAATTTTGCATTCAAATGAAAAGGAAGTGTGTTTTTGTATGTTTAAGGATCTGAAACTTTTACCCTTTGTTTTTGGCCCATCAATCAAGTCAGATTGGCAGATCTTTGTCCTCATCTGCTGCATACTTTTAGGCTTGTCTTCTGTTAATGTTTGATTAATCTGATCCACATAGTGCAAACAGTTCATCCGTTGAGGGTCAAGGTAAAAAAAAAAACACACTTTGACCATAAATGTTTATCAGTTAAGAAATAAAGTGCAGTGTTTGAAGACAAATAATTTTTTTTCGTTGCATCAGTTACCGTAAACTGGATTTTGTTCAGCTGACCTTGATTAATACTGCTGTATTACGCTGGTGAGATAACAGTAATCTTCGTTAACTAGTCTTACATGTAGTTAGTATGTTGAAAAAAAAATGTAGATAATGTCTGTTACAAAGATTTAAATAGATTATGTGGATCTAAGGAAACAATAATGCTAAATAAATTAAATTCTATAGATTAATTTGATGTCTTTGCATTGTGAAGTTATAATCCTTATAAATTAAAATACTTGTTTGACCTGTTGGATTTAAATAAGTAAATATAGACAGTTTTGCTAAATTCTACAAAGTGTTTTACTACTGCAACATATCTTTTTAATCTGTTCAAATAGATTTCAGCCCTAATATAATGGCATAAGTAACAGCAGCTTCAGTTGTTATTTCATTGTTGGTATGAAATGAGCATTTAGTGATTGTCGTTAATGCAGAAATAAATCAATTACAAGTTGATTTTTCATAAGACAAACAGGTAGAGAGATGTTATACAGCCTTAGCTAAGCTTTATTTTTTACTCTTTATTTAAAGGTTATTAATTATGCAGTGAGTTTTAAGTGTGGTTTTTGTCTTTTTAGGTACACAGAGATGTCCAAGCCTCCAAATTCTGCTTCTCGCTCCAGGTCTAGGTCTAGATCAAGGACCTACTCCAGATCTCACTCGAGAAGTCGCTCTCGCTCCAGGTCAAGAAAGCGTCGCTACAGGTAAGCAAAATAAATATTATTGACACATTCTTTCTAACAAAGTTTTGGTTGATTTTGCATTTTAATAATCATTCTAAGAGAGGGGCTATCATTTTTTTAGCTCTGTTTAAAAAAGAAAAGTTCCTCTAAGCTTTATCCTGCACATGACTTAATAGTCATTGAATACTCAAAATAGAAACCACAGAGATGAGATGCCATGTGCCATTTTGTGAAGGTTTCTCCTCCTCTTAAGTCCTTCTCTTTTAAAAGCCCGCCTTTTTTTTTTTTTTTTTTTGCACGCATCCTGTGAACGTTAAAACTGTTTCCTTTTGTCTAATGTGACTGTACAATTTCCATTGCATGTGGCTAAGCATGTCTCTCCCACAATCGAGAGCTTTCTACGTTGGTCAGTAATTGTTTTTCTAAATCCATTTTCCAATGAAAAAGCACAGACGGTAAGACATTTTCATGTTGGTTTAGTAAATGCTAGATTTGGACTTTAGTGTCTCTAGTAAAGAAATGTCCTGAGGCATTACCAGACTTAGGTAATCAATTCAAATTGCAGTGTAGGAAATTCTTGCATGGCTTTTGAAGCTGGATATGTAATCTTTTATTCGGTGACAAAAGTGTTGCGTCTGTTACAAAATTAGCAGGAAGTCATTTACCGCTGTCATCAAAAGCACTTGCTCATTTGCAAAAACCCAGGAAGGAAATTGTGCCATTTGTGTGAAATATTGATTCTGTACGCCATCAAGTGGTCATGAATTCTAATTGCATCTTTGTCTCTTTTCTCCCTCTCTTGTCTAACTGCAATCCTCTCTCTGTGCTTTGCATTTCACTCTTCTTTCATTCTTCAAGTTCTAGATCAAGATCCCGTTCTCATAGCAGGGAGAGGAACTATCCCTCTAGAGATTTCCAGGGCAATCGTGGGTATAACCGCGGTTTCCGTGGCTACAGGAGGCCTTTTCAGTACAACAGGGGTAGAGGGCGTGGCTACTTTCCACGAGGTAACTATCACAGGGGTGGTAGCAACTATGGTTACCGTTCCAACAATTGGCACGGTCATAGAGACCAACAGCAGCCGTACGACCACTCGTACAGCCCTAGAAGGGGCCGCTCGCGTTCCCATTCACCACGAAAACGGTCACCAAGCCGAAGCCGTTCACGCCATTCCAATAGATCATCTTCTGCCCGTTCCAGACGCTCCAGCTCTTCCTCCCGCTCCCCATCTCCACATCGACGCAACTCCAGCACTGGGCGACCACATTCTAAAGATGGCAAAGAAAGGGGGTCACCAGGTGAGAGCAAGGGAGCCACTAAAGAAGCATCTAAACCTACAGGAAGCCCCCCAGAAGAGTCCGGTAATAAGTGGGAAGGCATGACCGACTACGATGCCAGTCCCAAACGCAGTGCTTCATCTGCTGGCCCGTCAGATATCAAAGTGTCACTTTCTGGAGGTTCCGGCAATGGTGGTCCACTGTGGCGAAGCATCGGCCCTGCCAGTAAAAGTCCACCGGCAAAGACGTCAACCTCAACTGGCTTCGGGTTCTTCTCAAAGGAAGACGTGAAGACAGAAGACAAATCTGCCTCCATTTCGACTGCTTTCAAAAAGTATGTTTTTTTTTTTTTTTTGCTTTTAATCTTGCTTTGTGGATGTTTTCCCTCTCTTTCTTTTCTCCTCCAGGCAGTTTTTAATCAATCATCATTCTCTCAAATGTGTTTAGTCCTTGTACAGCAACAAAGATCCTTGGAAGAATAGAGCTTATAATGGAAGCCAACTAATTTCAAAACTCAAATGTCACAAATGGGCCTTTACCTGTGCTATGAGGTTGTTTGCAATCCCATAATTTAGGAGATAACGTTTTAATGATGTAAGTATGGAAAAAAAACACCTTGGTTAGTCGTGTCTGCATTGCTGAAAAGTTGAGCCATTAGTTTGCGCATGTTTTAACTGTTTTTTGTTGTTGTAAGTAACCCTTTTTATCTTGCTGTCTTGTTGGCAACTGGTTTGAAAATGTAAATGTCTTCAAATACAATCAGCTTTTTACTATATACCAAAATCTGATAAATGTGTGATCGTTCACCTCAGGTTTTTGGCAGAAAAGAAAAAGCCTACAGAAAGGGATAATGGCAGGGGTGAAGCTTTAAGCTTGAGTGAAGCTGACAACGAGAAGAGTGGCAGTAAGTCAAGAAGCACATTTAACACATCCGATTCTGGCTATGATGGTTCAAAGACTGACAAAGTACTTCCGTTTCTGGATCCTGAAGAAGAGGAGTATCGGCAGGAACTGAAGGATAGGAAGGCTGAGGAGGAGACAAAGTATAAAGAAAAAACCCTTGTCACAATGCGGGACTTAACTGAAGAGCGCTTCGGGAAATGGGACGACTCTGTTTATCTGTCCAGCAAAGAATCCTCAAGGAGAGATGAAGATGTTGAGGAGGAACTGGATGAGGAACTTTATCGCAATCGGAAACATGTGTCCAGAAAAGAAGAGAAGGCCGCCAAGAAGAAAGAAAAGAAAAAAAGTAGGATCAGTCTATCATCTTCACCACCATCTGGATCATTGGAGAATAGAGGCAGGCCACTGTTTCCAGCTGGTAGAGAGGCTTCACCCCCAGCTAAATCTTCAGCCAAGAAAGATCCACAGTTTAATTTTAGTATCAAGGCATTTACTGGTGATGGAGAAGGGTATGTGAAGTCAAATTTACTGCAGACTTTTTATTATTATTTATTTATTTATGAAAAATCTATACAAATGTATGACTCACTGTTTTTTCCCCAGCTCGTCAGGTGCATTAACTAAAGAGAGACATTTGTCACGGGATCTTGTGCACCCTGGTAAAAAAGATCAGGATGACTTTCGCTCAATCTTCCAGCATATTCAGTCTGCTCAACTCCGCAGAAGCCCTTCAGAGCTATTTGCTCAACACATAGTGACCATAGTACATCACATTAAAGGTAATTCCAGTCTAATCTGATAGCTTTGAGTAATTCATCATTAATTCTGCTCGTTGTGGTTTGAGGAGCCTCAGGGTGCACTCGTAGGACCACTTTTGTTTGGGAAGACTTTGGTTTTAGTTTTGAACATTTTAATGTGATGGTATGTAAGACATGTTTTTTCTTCTCTCTGAACATTTATAGCTCAACATTTCAAGTCATCTGGGATGACACTGAATGAGCGTTTTGGAATATACCAAAGAAAAGCTGCTGAGGTCGAAATGATGAAGCCAAAAAAGAGTCCTGAGATCCACAGGTATGTGAATTTGTGCTCATGCATATTCAAATGAATTATTATAGTTTGATACCTTGTTTTTCCTCTTCCTTTATTAATACTTCTTTCCATGCTCTTCCACAGGCGAATCGATGTGTCTCCCAGTGCTTTTAAGAAGCACTCTCAGATGTTTGAGGATTTCGAAGAGAGCAGCTACAAGGTGACACAGAGCGTTTTCAAATCTGAAATTCCTGCCCAAATGTGTACCAGCTGAAACAGCAGAAATGTGCTATGAGGTGTATAATGCTAATGCACAAGAACCCCAATCTCAGTCTTGTATTACTGAGCGTTACGCTCTCACCCTCCAGCATTTGTCGTATGATTAATCGTGGGTACATACTTGCCCAAACAAAATGGCTAATCAAAAGGAAGTGACAATTGGTCCTGTGTCCAAGCCTTTCAATGGACCGCTTACCAATGCAATAGTAAGTATATCTCATCAAAAATGTGTTTCTAAAAAAAAAAAAAACAAGTGAGCCTCAGTATTGGGAAAGCATGGAGCATGCTGCTTTCCCATGAGATCTGTGCGTTTTTGTTTTAGTTTTGGTTCTTTTATTTTTCATAAATTCCTACGTGTTAATAATTTGTCACGTTTTCAGTGGGCGTCCTAGAAATTGTTTTATCACATTACTTCCTAAAATTAAACACATTTCAGTGTTTTCATTTAATCTTACCCATCACTAAAGTAATAGAGGGTGACTAAATAAAAACAAGAATCCGATTTCAGGCAAATCCTTAAGATGGCCAATAGATGGAGTTTTTGCGCTGGATTTTCCATGTAATTGTCATAACTGTCTGCCATTTCAGTGTTCTCAGCCTTGTGCATAGGTTAACACTAAATTAATCAAATTGATTATTAATTTAATGTAGGATTGCACAAAAATACCAATTTTCTCTTTGTGTCCAACCACAGTTGTTTATCAGAATCTGCTACATGTTCTTTCTCTGCAATCAAACCAAATAAGGAAGAAGTCTAAAATTGAAAGTCATCCAAACAAATAAATCAAGCATTACTTTTATTGATTGGAAAAAGTCATTGTACAGATTCTGCTAAACATAATATTGCTTGAAAAATAATGTCATACTGGTTTATTTGGTTAAGATGAAACAAAGGAATTTATAGTTGTGTGCACTATTGCGGTGCTAATATTTTTGGATATTGTTGTGTCTCCGCAGGATCATGGCAAAAGGCATGAAGGCGACTCATTGGACCTCCGTTTGGCTATTGAGCGCCGTAAAAAGGATCCTAAACGAGAAGGGGGAAAGAGTTCAGCTGGCTCACGCACACCCAGCCATGAACTCTCCCCCGACAGATCCTCCAAACAAAAGAAATCCAAGTACGTTCAAGTCTTTGATTTTTACCGATGAATAATATTTAAACAGTTGCTGAATTCTGAGCCACGTAGTCTTGTGCTTTTTGCTGGACTGCAATGATTTGTTGTCTAATTGTTGATATAACTTTCATTCCACTGCATGTTTTCATTCACAGACAAAAGCTTTATTCATATTTAAAACAATCTATGATTACAGAATTAGAAAGGCAGCATTGTATCATTTCTTACATTCTGTTTGATAATGTTTTGTCATTTTAATTCTCTCATTCTTCATCTGTCTACTGTTCAAATTCAGATGAATGTAGACTTCATTTACAGTTTTAGATATTTAGTTTTTAGATAGTTGAGTGTGCTTTAGTATAGGAATTGGTTTTTTTTTTTTAGGAAATTTATAACAATGCAAGTAATTTCTTAAAATATGAAACTCTCTATTCAAAAATTATCAAAACACAATGTTATTAAAGGCCCAATCCCAATTCTATTTTTGTACCGCTACCCCTTCCCTATGGCCCTTGAAACAGAGTGTGAAGGGGAAGGGCTTCAAAATTTACCCCTAAGAAATGGGACAGCACTACAACACCTGCACACGTCATCATGTCACAGGATCTCTTGCTTCATATGAGATCGACGATCGCGACTGCTGTAGTTGTTCCAATTTTCGTTTGTTGGTATTTGTCTTCAGGAAATCACTGAAGGCATATATCATGTTATCATAACGATATAATGTGGCAATAAGATCGTAACTGTACTGTGCATTTACACCGTGGCCATATTCATCTCAACACACAAAAGCAACATTAACATTATACCATGTTAAGCATGACGGTAAAACACTAACGTCGTTATGAATGTATTAAAACATATGATTGTTTTTTGTAAAAAAAATTAATAATTATTTGTGCATATCCTGACTTTCGTGTGCAGCCAATTTTTCTTACCCCTTGGTTTCAAGTATGGTCCTGATATATGTCAGTTTCAAGGGCTATCTAGTCCTTCACCTTAGCCCTACGCCTTCAAGATAAAGAGAATCGGGACACCCCTACCCCTTCATGTGAACACGCAAAACAAGGGGGAAGGGGAAGGGCTAAGGGGTAGA
This sequence comes from Danio jaintianensis, assembly GCA_903798115.1. NCBI lineage: Eukaryota > Metazoa > Chordata > Actinopteri > Cypriniformes > Danionidae > Danio > Danio jaintianensis. The sequence goes on along the minus strand of CAIGQV010018201.1, from coordinate 2,600,404 downwards.
ATTGGGATTGGCCCTTAATGTTGGAGTATAGCACACCAAAATTATATGTAGTTGTATTGCATGTGCATTAATTGAAGTTTATTATTTTCTTATATAGAGCAAATGTTTTTTTTTTCATCTTTTTTTTTTCATGTCCAACAACTACTCTGATGCCACATTTAATGTAACCAGAATCAAAGCCTAAAGCCTCTCTTTTAACTTTTTATTTTTATTTATTTTTTTACTCTTTTTCCTTTTGTCATTTAAAACAAAAATGAACATCTTTAAACACGAACATACTGTTTTAAACTCATTTTAAAACATTTATTAATTTTAATTTTTCACAAATTAATTTCAATTAATAATATTGTGTATACTGAGCATTACTGCTGTTGTTTATTTTTTAGATTGCAGAATTTACACAGATTTTTTTCTTCAGTCACTGGTAATTTTTTAATACTCTGTTTTTTCCTTATTCTAAAGGAAAAGCAAAAAGAAACGAGAGCGCTCTCCTTCCTCCAGCTCCTCTTCGTCATCCTCTCCCTCCCCGCGTCCATACAGAGGGAAGGAGTACCCGGAGGAGCACATGGAGGGAGGAGGGTTTAACAAGGCTCGCCTGGGGTCACGGGAGTACCCCGGGCCCATGGAGCGCGGCCCTCGGGACTATGAGGCCTACATGGAGAGGGGTTATGAGCGGGACAGAGGAGGATACGATCGAGGAGGATATGACAGGGGTCGTGGAGGTTACGACCGGGGCTTTGTAAGTACTTAACCATTCCTTATCCAGCTGAAAACACTTACTGATTATTAATGAGTTGGAGATGGAATTTGTTTCTTCATGCAGAGTGGAATAATGGATGATTATCCAGGGCTTGAAATTGGGACCTAATTTAACCTATGTGACCTCAAAATATATTTGGGAGCATTTTTTTTGTGGGTGCATAAAATTGTTGCCATGCGAACTGTTTTCACTGCATGCACCGATTTAGAGGACATTCATGCAGAATGGATTTTTACACCTAAAAATGTAAAATTCTGCGCTCAGAAATGGTTTAAAATAGTTGCCCGCAATGCTTTCGAGCTCTTCTTATTGGCCTACTACTCTGGAACAGACAGAGCTGTGATATAATTTAATTTAAATTTTAAATCCAGCAAAGAATCTAAAAGAGAGTGGAAGAATTTAAGAATTAACCAGCCTAAATCTTTGCTGGTGCTCCTAAATTTGTAAAGTTTTTGAGCAAATTTTGAGCCCTACTATAGTTAACAAGATGTTTTATTGATTAAGTTCCATGGCTAAAATGCTGATTTAACAATTATTTTAGACTCTATACATTTCAGGAATTATTAACCAACTGAAGCGCCTCACTGTTTTGGCCGGGGGCCTGAAGTTGAAAAGTAATCAACTGGGCAATAAAATAAATGCTCAATGTTGTTGGGTTTTTTCCAATGTCTGTCCAATCAAATGAATGGATGGGCAGGCCATCTGTTGTGATAGGACAGCTGATGTGGTGGTTGCCTAGCAACTTAAAATGACCACAAGACACTATCAACTAAAAAAGCATCTGTGTGATCGGGCTCTAGTAGAAGTTGTTTTAGGATTAGTGAAATGTATAACTTTATTATTATTATTTTGTTTTATTCATAATAATTAGGGACACTAGAGTTAAAATAAGGAACTATCCCATGAAAAATTTGATTCCTGATCACCCAATTCATGCAGTTGAAGCTAATTAATGTGAACTTTGTCAATCTCTTTGTTCACTATCATAACTGAATTGGAGCCTCAGAAGTGACTGATTTCATTTAGAATCTTATTGTTGATTCAGACCATTTCAGTGCAGGCTTATGTTCGCTAGGGAGCCGTTTACACTAGTGCATTTTTGTTGTAAAAACTCTGTTTGGTTTTTTTCGGTTACTCCTGGTGTTCACAGTAGTTTGACCTGTAAAAAGAGGGTTTTAAAAGGACTGAAGACTCCATTTTAATTAGGAAATGCTGGTGTTGTGTTTGAAAACAGAGGCACGGCAATCCACAATGGCTCTCTGATTCATCAATACCCCTCTAATGGTCACAAAATATGCATATGCCCATTGAGCGTGAATGGTCACACATCTGTTTTATGCTGTATAGTGTACTATAATTGTACCTCTTAAATTTTGCTTTATTCATGTATTTGCTGCGACGTCTTATTTTAAACACTCATTTCAATGTCCTGTATTTGTGATTGTAATTTTTTTCCCCATTTATCTCTCTTGGATTCTCATTTCATCTTCTTCTCTCAGCCCAGAATGAGAGGAAGAGGATGGAACCGTGGAAATTACCCAGGTAACAACCCCAACATCAACCCTCCGAATATGGGCGGCCCCCCACGTCCCCCAGATGAGGAGTGGGACCCTGAATACACCCCTAAGAGTCGAAAATACTTCCAGGTGTGCTAGCATTCATCTCCCCTCTTAAACGGCATGTAAAAACTGGTGGTTGGTTGCTTCACTTGTCCCTCAGACAAGTGAGCAATTATTGGGACAGAATAAGCTGCATGGTGGCCAGTAGGAGAGTTTCAATTTCCTTCTCTCTCTCATATCCCACTGCAGCACGACGACCGGGACAAGGAGGGGGAGATGAAGTGGCTGGACACCAGGGGACGCGGAAGAGGGAATTATCCCCGCACCAGGGGCACATTTGTGGTTCGAAAGAGCAGTGGGAGCCCAAAGTGGACCCACGACATGTTCCAGGGCAACGTTGAAGAGGGAGAGATAGAGGGAGGCACAGAGCACAAAGAAGACGACAAATCTGGGGAAAACACTGCTTCTAAGCCATAGATGGATCCATGTCTATTTCTGTAACTCGAGAAATACATCCTCTTTTTGTTCCAATGTTGGACTGTATGATAAAACCATGTAGTTTATACCAGTGTTTCCCAACCTTGTTCCTGGAGGCACACCAACAGTACATATTTTGGATGTCTCCCTTATCTGAACCATTCATTTCAGGTTTTGGAGTTTCTTCTAATGTTCTGATGAGTTGATTCAGATGTGTTTGATTGGGAAGTGTGTTCAAACAGATGTGTTTGATTTGGAAATGTGTACTGTTGGTGTGCCGTCAGAAACAGGGTTGGGAAACACTGGTTTACAGCACCAGTTCATCAGCATTTTCTTTTTTTTTTGGTTTGCTTTAGGTGTTGGGGGGGTGATTTGAAGAGCTCAGTCATTCAGTGGCTGACATTAATTTGATCTTCATTTAAAAAGTGCAATAAGGAAATCCATGCACTTGTGCCTTAGATTTAACTGTAATTTTGTGATTTTCTTTTTTACGTTTTTTAAATTTTGGCTATATATTTTCCCCTTTTTTTCATGCTTGCAAGTTCATGCTGCAATTATTTCTATTTCTCCCATTTTGTCAAAGATGTGCGGATGTCCCTTGTGGACCAACACACTGTGTGGTGGGCCGTTTTTTTGAAAATCGTCTGCTAAAAGTGTACATACTCAGAGTTTCCCAGCAATTGGGTTTCTTATCTAAATGTAACATTAAAATTAGTTTATTTCCTTCCCTTAACAATACCACTAATGACTCAAAGTTAAATTATGTAGTGTAAATGTTACACCTAATTTGGTCAAAAACAGAAATGTCCATATCCACCCTTACATTATAATTCTTCTGATTTTAAAGTGTAGATAACGATAGAACATGCAGGAAGCAGCTTATAGCGATGCGTTTATTGCATTATTGTGCTTTAACTTTCCCCCACATTGTAAGATAGCTCATGCTGCATGTTTAGATCATGTGTTTTTGTTTTTTTTTCTTCATTGATCTCTATACGCTGCACCGTTCAGTTGTGCTGTACGATACACTGGGGACTCGATTGCTTGCTTTTCCTTGTAGACATCTCGCTTTGTGATGATATTAATGTAATGCTGTGATCTTCTGTTAACATTTACAATCTGCTTACTCAGTGCTTTCAGTCTCCATGGTAAATTTGAAATAAAACCCGTCCTCTGTTTGATAAACATAATCTTGTTTGTTTTTAATGTTTCATTGGTGTTGTAAGACAGCTGCTCTCGACAGCTGGAGCTTTTTGGTGATTATTATGAAGAGCTTCAGCTATGGTGGTGGTAGTTATGCGTTTGAGCCATTTAATGATTGAATTCAAATGTCAAAGTTTGCATGTTACAATGCATATGAGTAAATCTATTTTTGTTTTACACTTGTTTGTGTAAAGTTTTTAGTTGGTTTAGGTGTGTTTGAGCAAGATTGAAGTTGTTCTACAAGCAGGACTGGACAGCACTATATTTACACCAGCAGATGAAAATTGGTGAGTAAAAGTTAATTCATTCATTTTACTTTGGCTTAGTCCCTTTATTTATCAGGGGTCGCCACAGCGGAATGAACCGCCAACTTATCCAGCATATGTTTTACACAGTGGGTGCCCTTCCAGCTGCAACCCAGTACTGGGAAACACTCAAAAACTCACATTCACACACATACACTATGGCCAATTTAGTTCATCCAATTCACCTAAAGCGCATGAAACCGGAGAACCTAGAGGAAGCGCACGCTAACATGGGGAGAACATGCAAACTCCACACAGAAACTGGCCCAGCGGGGGCTCAAAACAGCGACCTTCTTGCTGTGAGGTGACCGTGGTAACCACTGTGCCGCCTCAGTAAAAGTGCATTTTGAAATGATATTTTTTCTGTTCATTTTTACAATTACAAAGAACACCCATTTGATTATGGTGCAAATATATCTTGTTGTAGCTTTTAATGAAGGGTTATGAGAGAAGAAGGCTTTCCTTTGGGATATTTCTTGATTATTTACACTTTTTCACTGCACAATGTGAGACAAATGGTATAAAGCTTTGCTTTTATTTAAATAAATGCACACAGCATAAATACCCATTTACATCAAAATGTGTATTAGACTGTCAGTACTTATGAATGATTACTCAGAAGACAAGCAAGGGCTTGTGGGACCAACCTCAAAGTATGCAAATCAAATATGGAGTCCTTTTTATTTTTAAAGGTATATTACACCAAAATCGCATCTAACTGGTGTTTTGATGGAAAAAATGGACATTTTGGTACTTTCTCTTGCAAAGTCCATTCAAAAGGGCTAAAATAATTTTATCTCCAATCTTTTTGACATTACAAAGGTTTTGTAAACCTTTATATTGTATTTAATTTTCTTTTTAAATTTTATTATGTTTTTGCATTTGTTTTCAATACCATTGAGTTCCCCCTGAAAAGTTTTGCTTTGTTTCTTTTTAGGGAATGCAAAAGGTTTGCAAGTAAACCAGTTTCCCAGGATTTTAGAAGACATGTTTGTGTACAAAAACAAACCTTTCTCCAGAAACACAAGATTTGCAAGCAAACAAATTTTCTTTAGGAATAGCAAAGGTTGTTTGCGCAAACACAAAGTTTCTTGAGGAGTGCACTTTTTTTTCTTTCTTTTTTTTTTCTTTTTTTTTTACAGGCACATAAAGATTCTTTAAAAGCACAAAGGTTTTGCAAGCAAATGCAAAGTTTGTTAAGCAATGCAGAAGTTTTACAAACAAATTCTGTTTCTTGGTCAGTGCAAAAGTTCAGCAAATGCATCTCTCCAGGACAGCATCTTACCAAGAACATGGTTTGAGACTAGAAACTTTTTTTAGTAGTAGGGCGTTTGAGCGCTACTTGAATCTGCAGGGTTCTGGCCCGCCAGGAGCAGAACTGGACATGCTTGTTTTGGGAAAATCTCAAACTCTGCTCCTGAAGAGCCATTGTCCTCCAGAGTGCAGCACTAAGCACCCCCCCCCCCCCTTTTTTTTTAGCACTCCTAAAACCTTGATCAGCTGGATCACGTGCATTACTGTTAAAGGGATAGTTCACCCAAAATTGAAAATTGTCGTCATTTACTCTTCACTTGTTCCAAACCTTTATCAGTTTCTATCTTCTGTTGAACATATTTTGAAGAAAGTTTGAACTGGTAACCATTGACCTCCATAGTAGTATTCCCTTCTATGGATGTCAATGTTTACAGCTTTCTTTAAGCTACCTACTTTTGTGTTCAAGAGAAGAGAGAAGCTCATAAAGGTTTGGAACCACTTGAAGGCAAGTAAATGTTCATTGTTGGATGAACTATCCCTTTAACTGCAGGAAATGGCCCTCCAGGAGCTGAGTTTAACACCTCCTGTTTTAGTGGCTCCTTGTGCATAAATCAGCTACATCCAGAAGATAACACTCTCTAGTGATAGTGAACTCTTCCCAGTGTGCCAGTCCCTGTGGTCAATATATCCGGCTGTCCATTCCTCCAGATCTCCCTTACTATCCGCTCTCTCTCCTCCAGTCTTCTGGCTCTCTCCAGCTCTTCTGCTGAAGCGAACACATTCACGCTCTTTATAGTCCCGTTGAGTTGTGTTTGATCACTCATGGCACTCACAGTGACCACTGGCACCTCTGGATCCTCTTCATCTCCTTCATCAAGTTCATCCTCTTGCTTGTCTTCTTCTTCATCATCCTCACTGGAATCTTTCAGTCTATTTTTGTCAGGTGTGGAGGGTGTTTTTGTCTTTGGATGCTGTCTGCAGGTGATTCCTAGTATGAGAAGCACCAGCGCCAGGAGAAGACCTGAACACACACCCATCATGAAGTACAGTGCAAAGCTCTCCACGTTCGCTGTATTAAATAGAGATGAAAATCGAGCGTTTTACTTCAGTATCAAAAGAGCTTCTATTCAATATTTAAAGCAGAAATCACTTTTATAAGGAGTTTAAACACTTAAAAACAGTTTGCAGAAACACTTTCATTGACATTCTGCCTTTGTACGTGTCATCAGAGGAAGCCCCGCCCATTAGTGACTGTCTTTCCCTCATTAGCATAGAACATTAGTCTTGTTTTTTTTTAATCTGTCACTGTGCTGACACATCATAGCATAGCATGGCATAGTGACATATGCGACAGTCACCAAAACGACACATTTAGGATCAAAGCCTAAAAGGGGCAGTTTCAAAGAGTTCTAATACATTATCTGTGTGGTATTTTGAGCTGAAATTTCACATACACACTCTAGGGACATCAGAGACTTATTTTACACCTCGTAAAAAGGGGCATAATAGGTCCCCTTTAAAACTAGTGTTGTCAATTAATTGAGATTGAAGGGTTAGTTTAATTTAAGGGGTAGTAAATTTTTTTACCCCAAAAATTGCAATTCTGTTATTAACCCTCATGTCGCTCTAAGATCTTGGTTCATCTTCTTAACACAAAATTAAGATATTTTAGATAAAATCATAGAGCTGTCTCATTCTCAATAGACATTGAGACATTCAAAGTCCACAAAAAGAGCCAAAAACATTTAATGCGACTTCTGTGATCATATGAAGCTCCAAGAACACGTTTGTGCAGCAAAAAAAACCTGTAAAAATGACTTTGGGGGGTAAAAGAAGCTTTTAATCACATCCAAAAATTCAAGTTTGTATTTACATAATGTGTGCGTACTGTGTTACAGTATTCAACATCTGAAGTGAATCAGTTTGATGTTTTTCAAAATTGTCCTAGGACAAGAATGGGTGTTGAATAGTTTTAGGACAACTTTGATAAAAGGCGATGATCCACTTTAAATGTTGACTACTGTATATTCATTATGTAAGGAATAATTGGTGACAGGCTTTTGGAAAACTAGGAAAATAATACGCAAGTGAAGTGGTTGTGTGCTGATATTAATAATAATTCAAACTTGTGCATTATTTTCAAATAATTCAATGCACTGGAGTCAATTAATAAATTATAATCTGACTCTTGTAGGTTATGATATAACTAAAATCATTCGATTTAGTGATATAGAGCAGTAATGCAGTCAAGATCTACCTCAAGCTACTTTAGCTGTGTTTATCTAAAAATAACTGCACACATAAGAATCTTCATCAGCCAATAGGAATCAAGCATTCAAAATCCTGTACTATACGAATAGGTAAATGCACACACATACAGTGTAAACAAAGCTGGGTTCCACACAATCTATTTGTATTAGGAAAACATGAAGGAATTAAGTTAACTTACGAGTTTTGACAAAATTAATTGGATTGAACATGAAACAATTAAGTTGTACCAAAAAAATCTCAAGAATTGTTTCAGCTCATTTTAAATAAGTAGTTTGAACAAACAGCAAAACATTTTTTGAGTGTGCATAAAACCCAAAAATATGCTAAATAAAATTCTATTTATATTTGTATATATGTTCATTTTGTTGTGTATATACAGTAGTTTATCAAATATATACATGCATATAGTAATATATTTTCACATTATATGTATTCAAATTTCCACATGTAAATACAAACTTATTTAGTTTTATTTGCCTTTCACAGCACTATTTAAAGCTCAATCATTTTTCTTCGGCTTAGTCCCTTTATTTATCAGGGGTCGTCACAGCGGAATGAACCGCCAACTTGTGCAGCATATGTTTTACACAGCGCATGCCCTTCCAGCCGCAACCCAGTACATGGAAACACCCATACACACTCATTCACACACATACACTACAGCCGTTTAGTTTATTCAATTCACCTATAGCGCATGTCTTTGGACTGTGGGGAGCACCCGGAGGAAACTCACGCCAACACGGGGAGAACATGCAAACTCCACACAGAAATGCCAACTGACCTAGCCGAGACTCGAACCAGCGACCTACTTGCTGTGAGGTGACAGTGCTACCCACTGAGCCACCGTGTCGCCTATTTAAAACTCAACATATGAAAATATAAAATTTTTAGAAGAAGTTTTATTTTAGTGCTGCTCCTCACCTTCAAATATTCTCAAGAATAGCTAAACAAATCATGCCAATTTTGAATTCTCGTCAACTTAAACCCCAGAGAGAAAAAGAAAGAAGTCTTTAGAAAAATGTAAGCTGTTTCTCATGTAGTCAGAGGTGTGAAGCCAAATCAAACAGAACACTTAAGTCTATGGAATGGCTTGTTATTTTCTTCCTGGGGTCAGAAATGTGACAATTTCAACAGAACCAAGCCAATCCTATAGTGCTTCATTCATTTTCCTTCAGCTTAGACCCTTTATTCATCAGGGGTCGCCACAGCGGAATGAACCGCCAACTTATCCAGCATATGTTTTACACAGCGGATGCCCTTCCAGCTGCAACCCAGTACTGGGAAACATCCATACACACTCATTCACAGTCACACACATACACTACGGCCAATTTAGTTTATTCAGTTCACCTATAGCGCATGTCTTTGGACTGTGGAGGAAACAGGAGCACCCGGAGGAAACCCACGGGAAGAACATCCACACAGAAATGCCAAGTGGCCCACCCAGGACTCGAACTAGCGACCTTTTTGCTTTGAGGCGACAGTGCTAACCACTGAGCCACTGTGTCGCCCTCCTATAGTGCTTAGCCAGGGGAATTATTAACCTGGGCATTCATTTGTGTTGTGCTTTTACCTTTAATATGGGCGTAAGTAGCCATGCTGTTACTCAGCAGCTCCATGTCTTTCCGAATGGGGTTCATATTGGCGCTTTCTGGAGGCCTCTTGAAGATTTTATTGTTTCTTTTGCTTTCTTCTGTATTTTCTCACCTCAGGCTTCAGCCCCTGTGGAGGAAATAAAAGTCATCTTTAGTCCATACAATAATAAAGAGCCCAATGTTAACTTCTAGGTGTTCTGTGGTTGCTATGCAGTTACTCGGGTGTTCTGAGTGGTTGCTAAGGTGTTCGGTTCTGGAGGGTGTTGTGCGGTTCTGATTTGTCACTAGTATGTTTTGAGTTGTTGCTATGTTGTTCTGTTGTGTTCAAGGTTGTTGCTATGTAATAGGTTGTTCTGGGTGTTTTGCAGTTGTTGTGACATTCCGAGAGGTTGCTATGCAGTTGCTAGGGCATTTTGGATGGTTGTTGTATGGTTTGGAAGATAGTTGATGTGTGGTTTCTAACATGTTATGTTCGGAGTTGTTGCTAGGGTGTTTTGGATGGTTAATGTGTGGTTTCTAAGATGTTAT
>CAIGQV010018201.1:2562539-2577547 GCA_903798115.1 Danio jaintianensis | reverse complement strand
CAACCCCTGATGAATAAAGGGACTAAACCGAAGGAAAATGAATGAATAACTCGCGTTACATTTTTTTAAAAAAGTAACTAAAATATTATTGCTTAATTTTTTACTGTAACTGTTTGTTACTGTACTGCGTTACTTAGAAAAGTAATATTATTACATAACTCACGTTACTTGGTTACCTGGTGGAAACCCTGTGTGTTGATGTGGCTTCTGATTACTATACAGTCTTGGCCAAAAGTTTTGAGAATGACACAAATATTAGTTTTCACAAAGTTTGCTGCTAAACTGCTTTTAGATCTTTGTTTCAGTTGTTTCTGTGATGTACTGAAATATAATTACAAGCACTTCATACGTTTCAAAGGTTTTTATTGACAATTACATGACATTTATGCAAAGAGTCAGTATTTGCAGGGTTGGCCCTTCTTTTTCAGGACCTCTGCAATTCGACTGGGCATGCTCTCAATCAACTTCTGGGCCAAATCCTGACTGATAGCAACCCATTCTTTCATAATCACTTCTTGGAGTTTGTCAGAATTAGTGGGTTTTTGTTTGTCCACCCGCCTCTTGAGGATTGACCACAAGTTCTCAATGGGATTAAGATCTGGGGAGTTTCCAGGCCAGCCTTTTTTCAGATGCCCCAAACAATCGGGAAGGGGCTTCACCGGAGAATATGACTTTGCCCCAGTCGTCAGCAGTCCATTCGCCATACTTTTTGCAGAAGATCAATCTGTCCCTGATGTTTTTTTTTTGGAGAGAAGTGGCTTCTTTTCTGCCCTTCTTGACAACAGGCCATCTTCCAAAAGTCTTCGCCTCACTGTGCGTGCAGATGCGCTCACACCTGCCTGCTGCTGAGCAAGCTCTGCACTGGTGGCACTCCGATCCTGCAGCTGAATCCTCTTTAGGAGACGATCCTGGCGCTTGCTGGACTTTCTTGGACGCCCTGAAGCCTTTTTAACAAGAATTGAACCTCTTTCCTTGAAGTTCTTGATGATCTTATAAATTGTTGATTTAGGTGCAATCTTAGTAGCCACAATATCCTTGCCTGTGAAGCCATTTTTATGCAATGCAATGATGGCTGCAAGCGTTTCTTTGCAGGTCACCATGGTTAACAATGGAAGAACAATGATTTCAAGCATCACCCTCCTTTTAACATGTCAAGTCTGCCATTCTAACCCAATCAGCCTGACATAATGATCTCCAGCCTTGTGCTCGTCAACATTCTCACCTGAGTTAACAAGACGATTACTGAAATGATCTCAGCAGGTCCTTTAATGACAGCAATGAAATGCAGTGGAAAGTTTTTTTCAGGATTAAGTTAATTTTCATGGCAAAGAAGGACTATGCAGTTCATCTAATCACTCTTCATAACATTCTGGAGTATTGCTATTATAAAAACTTAAGCAGCAACTTTTCCAATTTCCAATATTTATGTCATTCTCAAAACTTTTGGCCACGACTGTAGTCCCAGAATGGTGGAATTTTATTTAGATATATTAGATGTATTGATTGTTCTCATAAAACATTAAATTAAATGCTAACACAAAAATCTGAATATAAAGATACAAATGTGTGGTTGCTTTTTTACTTCCTGGTAACTTCCTTTTGGATGAAATTAAAATCATAAGCCAAAAGTCCTGGAGCGATACCTGTGATTCTTACTAAAACAGATTTGACTGGTAGCAAAAAAAAAACATATCCGCCCCTGGGCAACAGAATAAAGCAAAACGAGGATATGAGGATGTTTTGTGAAATGCGTGACACCTGCGTGGCTTGTATGTTAATGACTGCTGATGAATGTTGATCAGTTCCTTCTGAAGTTCCACTGAAAAGCAATGAAAGATATTTGGTTATTTAAAGCAATGGGAATTTCTATCTGTGATTTTTCAATCAGGCTTTCTGTAGGTCAACTGTTTGGAATAATTAAGTATAATTAAGGGATTATGCTCACAGAACACATTTATTTGAGTAATATAACCAGTAATATAGCAAAAAAAATATTATTATAAAGTGACTCTATTAATATGAATTTTTTATTGTGATTTACTGTATTCCTATTCACGCTGACATTTTTAATGTCAAATTATTCTTAAGAAATCATTCTAATATGCTGATTTGGTGCTCATTTTTAATTATTATTTATAATGATTGTTATTATTAATGTTGAAAGTTCAATATTTTGAGGAAACCCAGGAATATTTGAAGAATGGAAAAATGAAAAAGAGTAGTAAATGAATGCATCCTTGCTAAATAAATCTTCACTATTTTTTAAATTACCCTAGACCGTTTAATTCTATCATGATTTCTACTTAAATATTAAGCAGCAAAAACTAAAATAAAAATGCTTTTTGAGTGGCAAATCATTAGATTAGAATGATTTTTGAAGGATTTGTCATGCACGCAGATTGACCATTGATTATGAAACCTCAACTTTGCATTACAGGAATAAATTACATTTTAAATATATAGCTATGGAAAAAAAATGATAGAATTTCAATGTCAATGTTTTATTCTGTAAACTATTGATGAATTGTTTTCCAATTTTTAATTTAAAAATGTTCAGTGTTGTGGAAAGTTACTTTTAAAAGTAATATATTCAAATCTTGAGTGACTTAAAGTAATTAAATGTAAAAAAAGGTAAATGTTTATTGAAAGTAATGTGTTATGCTATTTTTGCTTTTTATTAAGTCTCTGCTGGACTTAGGAATAATAAATAATAAATAAATAATAATGTAATATATAACAACAAAAAAACTTTTCCCAACATTGATTTTGAACATTTTTTGTGCATTAAATAACAAAAAGGTGTAATGTTTTTAGACATTTCAGTAATTGTTTTTACATAAGATAACACCAGTGTTTTAACAAAAAGATATTTGGAAAAATAACCCTGATTTTCAATCACAATATATGAAAACATTTGTATATCTTACTAATTAAAAATTTCTGGGGGGATAAAAATGCATATTTATCATTTTTATTTGAGAATTGGAAGAAATGTAATTAGACCTTTATAGAACAAAACAAATAATAACATTTGACTCAAAATCCATACCTACTGTAATAAACCTGCTAAATCCAGAGAATTTTCAAGTGAACTCTTAAGTTGTTCTTTTTTTTTTTCAATTGTTTGTAGCTGTATGTTAAAACGAATAAAACATTTATTGGTAACACTTTACAATAAGGTTGTATTAGTTAATGTCATTTAAAGTGTTTACTAACGTGAACAAACAGTGAACACATTTATTACAGTATTTGTTCATGTTAGTTAATGAAAATACAGTTGTTCATTGTTAGTTCATGTTAAGTCATGGTGCATTAACTAATGTTAACAAGCATGAATTTGGATTTTAATTAGTATTAAGCATTAGTAAATGTTGAACTATGATTAATAGATGCTGCACAAGTATTGTTCATTATTCGTTCACGCCAGTAACTATTGAAACCTTATTGTAAAGTGTTACATTACATTGATTTGAACAATTTTTGCGATACTCTTTTAAATATTACTGTATTTCCTTTGTAAATGTAGCATTTTTTTGCAGAAGAGCCGTATTTCCAAAACGTTACCAAAAATAATGTTTTATGTGTATCTAGAAGCACAACAGTACATCAAGCATGTGGTGGAGCTTGTGTGTGGACGTGGCAGGATTATGCTTGGATTAGTAATGCTCACCTGCTCTCCTCCTCCTGGTTTAAAGCCAGCAGGTTGACTCTGAATCCAGCGTCCACATTGGAGAGCTTCTGCACCTCCATTCCTCCCATCAGTTTAGCAAGCAGATTGAGCTCCTCTGTGGCCAAAGGATTGGGTGTCGAATCTGCCTGATTTTCACACAAAATGCAATGACATTCAGAGAGTCTTGAGCTACAATGATAAAACCTCATGCTACTTTCCAATATATTATTAAGGTAACATTGTACAATTATTGAAGCATATGAGTGTCAAAATTAATTTTGAAATGTATTAAGCAAAATGACAATGCAATATGTACAGTGCTCAGCATAAATGCCTACACCCCATGTTGAAAATTAATATTTTTATCCATTTCTCAGTGAATATAATTTACTAACATAAATACATAATGAGCAGTACATTTATTACAGTATTTATTCATTCATTTTTGTAATGTCATTTAAGGAAGATACAGTCATTCATATTTAGTTCTTGTTAATAAACAGTGCATTAATTAATATTACGAAAGCACAACATTTTAATAAGGCGTTAATAAATGTTGAACTATGATTAGGCCTATCACAATAATCAATATATGGACTTAACGCACAACACATGGACATGACCTCAATCATTTTTGGTGATGCTATATATCGCCCATACATAATAACCAATTCTAGCAACATTTTAGGTGATTGTGCAACATCTCTATCTCTATTGGAGGTGTGAGTGTCAGTATGGTTAAAAAAAACACTCTAGTATTTACTATAAATTACTATAGTATATTTTTATGTGGGTCTCTGATGACTGAAAATAGATCTGCTAGCAGATATCGCAGCCTCTGTTACTTTTTACCTTGCACTTTTTTTTGATAAACATTTATCATTGTTTATATAACGAGTGGCATAAAATGGTCTTAAAATTACAATAATATCGTTTATTGTAATGTATTTTGGTGTAATATATCGTACAACAAAAAATAGATATCGTGACAGGCCTAACTATGATTAATAAATGCTGTACAAGTATTGTTCATTACTAGTTCATGTTAGTAAATACATTAACTAGCATTAACTAATGGAACCTTATTGTAAAATGATATTAATTTAATATGTTTATTCTTGTTTATTTTACTTTTGTATGAGCTGTACTCCTGGAATCTGCCGTGGAGCCTGCAGTGAAGGTGTACCTGCTTTGGCTTCCCTCTGCTGGTGTGTGTGGATGATGGGTTCATGTCTTCAGTTGAGGGTGTGCTGTACCTGTGCAGAGGCCACCAGAAATTAATAAGACCATAATATATACAGTAATATATTTGTGCATATACATTAGATTAGTCAGTATTAAAGCCTGGGGGGATTTCTCAACCAAATTAATTATTAATTATAATTATTATTAAATTAATGTTATTATAGATTAATTAATCACGTCATCTATTTATTTAATTAGATTTAAAAAATGCTTAATACACACGCAATATGAAACTACTGATTATTACTAATCTTTTTAATTAAAATTACATTATTTTTTATTTAATAATGTAAAACAAATGTTGTTTTACACAAAAAAGCACAGTTTTACACACTTAAAAATTATTTTTGTTGCTTGTTCAAACTACTTATTTAAAAGGAGCCAAATCAACACAATTCTGGAGTTTTTTGGGGGCAAAGTTTTTACATTTTTAAATTCAGACAATTTTTTTTATTAAAAACACTATTAATTAAAATTATTTATTAAATTATTATTAATTAAAAAAGACACTTATGACCAGAGTCACATATTTTATATTCTTTGAACTATATTGAAATAATTTATTGAATCAAATATTTTTATTACAATTTATTTACATACAATTTATTAATAATATACACCATATATAAACTGTATATATAATACTTTATAATGTGTATATATAAACTGTATATAATAATATCTAGTATTTTATTCTAGTAACAACATCCTTAATCCCTAATTATTAATGTTGATATTTACATGTTGGTGCCCAGAAGTGTGACTCTGTCTCCATAGAGGTCCAATGATCCTGGGTTTAAAGCGCTCATGTAGCTTCCTCCACTGGGGAACCTGGTTCTCGTCACCTCTCGGCCTTTTGCATTAAACAACCTGCGTGACAAGACTGTCTATGAGTGTGCAATATGACAATATATACTGTATGGACAAGATAAAAAGTTTATCATTTCATAATATGCTCTATTGTTCATTTGTGGTGTCACAAAAAAACATTGTTTATGGTAATACTTTTTCATAATTTATATGAGCTCAGTATTATATGCCATTACAGGGTGGCAGACAGAAACATGAATAACAGCATAGTGAGAAAGATGCAATCTTGAAAGTTTTATTCAGCTGTGTTTTTAATTTTATACTGGACCTGTAATCATTAGTTCTTGAAAAGCGTTTTATATTTACTTTATTAATATTTATTTTATATTTCTACATTTCTAATCAAACATTTGCGTGAGAAACACGATCACATATGAATGAGTAGATTTCTGAATATATACTTTAAAATTTTAAAAAGAATTAGTCCTTTACATGTGAATAATAAACTAATAATTGCTTGAAGTTACAGAAATTGTACTATATCATGATATATTATCAGGATATGAGATTTTTGTCATATCACCCAGACTTAAGATAATGCATGACTGCAAGGATGTTATCTTATTTCTGTGAAACCTCAGTGTTTTCCAGTCAAAAGCTACTAATTTAGTATAATTATAGTTTATAATATATATTTAGGGCATCACGGTGGCGCAGTGGGTAGCACGTTCCCCTCACAGCAAGAAGGTCGCTGGTTCGAGCCTCGGCTGGGTTAGTTGGCGTTTCTGTGTGAAGTTTGCTTGTTCTCCCCGTGTTCGTGTGGGTTTCCCCCACAAGTCCAAAGACATGTGGTATAGGTGAATTGGGTAGGCTAAATTGTTCATAGTGTATGTGTGTGAATGAGAGTGTATGGATGTTTCCCAGTGATGGGTTGCAGCTGGAAGGGCATCCGCTGCGTAAAACATATGCTGAATAAGTTGGCGGTTCATTCCGCTGTGGCGACCCCAGATTAATAAAGGGACTAAGCCGAAAAGAAAATGAATGAATGAATATATATTTAGTATATAATATATAATATAGTATAAGTTTGTAACCTTTCGTCTGCTTTACCTGATTAAACCAGGAACCTGAAAGCCGTAAGGCACCGGCCCTGAGGTCTGCAGCACAAAGTGCCCATTTGGATTCTGGATTTTTTCTTTCAAGAAAATCGAAACCTGATTGAAAAAAATGTCATGAAATCAGATTCATTATGACTACTTGGCAATAACCAAGCTTGAACGTTCTTACATAAATGTCATGAGATGATTTGCATATAACCGTATGGCCTGGCAGCGATCCACTGCAAACACTCAGGAGAATATACTTCACAGGTAAGAACCATTCACTCACCCTGATTTGCATATCTTGAAAGAGAAGCAGCAGTGTGTGCCTGATGAGTTGAAGCTCACCATCGGATAAGGGTGTGTATACCTTGGAAGAAGAGCCTTTTAATAACATTGGCACAGAAAAGCAACTTGATCTCCAGTTACTTCATAACACAAACACAAATTAACCTGAACCGTTTTTAAAAGAGATGCAGTGTTATACAGTTGAATGCAAAAATATTAGCCTGTCCTATGAAATTTTGCCTCTTTTTTTTCTTCAAATATTTCCCAATTGATGTTTAACGGAGGATGGAGGTTTTCAGAGTATTTCCTATGATGTTTTTTCTTCTAGATAAAGGCTTAGTTTGGCTGGAATAAAAGCAATTAAAAAAATTTTATACTATTTTTATGGTCAATATTATAAGCCGCCTTAAGAAATATATATTTTTCAATTGTCTACAGAACAAACCACTGTTGCCTAGTGACTTGCCTAATTAAAGGTGCAGTATGTAAATTTGACACCCAGTGGTTGAACTAGGTATTGCATGCCTGGTTCAAAACACACGCAGGTGCAGGTTGCCAGATTGACGACACTAACCGAGCCTGACTGTCGAGCCTAAAGGCTGATTTAAGGCTGATTTTAACTGTATTTTATATAAAAGCAACGGCACGCAATAGAAGGAATATTTTCCATATTAAAAGGAGTTTTTGTTCTAACCATCTGAAATTTATATTTTAGAAACGGCTTCTATTTCTTGCAGCTGAACAACTGGATAAACTGACAATGATCACCTCAGGTACACCTCATGTGCTTTATTCAGTGTTAAAGGCTAATAATGTGAGTTTGAATGCCATTTTACATGACATTTATTGCCATACTACTGAAAGCAGCAGCAGATAGTTCACCTCAGATCTTGAAAATAAAATAAACCTTTGAAATTGAACTTTAGAACTGTGAAATAATGCAAACCAACACATATCATGATGATTCAGCATGTACATTTAATAATGTTAAAGAGGTTTAATATGTCTTAATTAGATTATAAACCTTACCATTTCGTTGGAGTGCAGTGAGTGCCCTATTCTGTGCTTCTGAATGGCTGTATTTTCCAGTTTCTGTTGTGTTTCGTCTGGTGCAAACAGCCAAATTGCTTATCACTGCAAATCTCGTCACATAGCCTGTTGTTAGGACACGGGGTTACAATGTAACCTGCTCACCTAATGTTTACATTCATAATATTTATATTATTTGCTAATTAATAACCACCTCATGTGGAACTCTGAATCTGCGTCTAATTTCGCACTCTATAACTGTCCACGGGAGGTTGCATTTCGGTCACAGACGCATACTTTGAGAGCCTTCCTGACTGAATTAATGAAATACTCAGTTTTCCAACAAGGCAACCCGGGGAGCTGAAATATAATTGATTAAACTGGCATTGGGCGGGTTAAAGGTACCAAAACAAAGACAGACGTTCTGTCATGTAACGCACATATTCAAGGCAGAATAACTGACTTCAGCATTGTTTTTCAGATAAACAAGAATGTTCACTTAGCATGTTTCTTAAATATCTTAGATACCATATAATATCATTATATGGTATTTTTATGCTTTAGAAGAGTCTTACATACTGCACCTTTATCCTAACTTGCCTAGTTAACCTAATTAACCTATTAAGGCTTTATATTGCACTTTAGGCTACTAAAGTACTATTACCCTGCACAATAAAGAGTAAAATATGATGTACTG
The DNA here is from genome assembly GCA_903798115.1 of Danio jaintianensis. Classification (NCBI taxonomy): domain Eukaryota; kingdom Metazoa; phylum Chordata; class Actinopteri; order Cypriniformes; family Danionidae; genus Danio; species Danio jaintianensis. The sequence continues at coordinate 2,568,708 of CAIGQV010018201.1, read as the reverse complement.
CCAAAGACAAAATAAATAAGCTATTGAAAATGAGCTATATTTAAAAATGAGTTAAACGGCACTTGTGAAATATTTGAAAAATAATTAAAAGCGCACACATTATTTGTACATAATGAAAGAAAGTATGGCTGCACGGTGGCGTAGTGGGTAGCACATTCGCCTCACAGCAAGAAGGTCGCTGGTTCGAGCCTTGGCTAGGTCAGTTGGCATTTCTGTGTGGAGTTTGCATGTTCTCCCCGTGTTTGCATGGGTTTCCTCCGGGTGCTCCGGTTTCCCCCACAAGTCCAAAGACATGTGGTATAGGTGAATTGGGTAGTATATTTCAATATTATATTGAAGTAGTATATGTGTGTTTCCCAGTGATGGGTTGCTTCTGGGAGGGCATCCGCTGCGTAAAACATTTGCTGGATAAGTTAGCGGTTCATTCCGCTGTGGCGACCCCAGATTAATAAAGGGACTAAGCCGAAAAGAAAATGAATGAATGAATGAAAGAAAGTATTTGAAAAAAAGTTTTTTGATTGGAGAAACACTATAAAAATTAAATATTAGATCATCTTAAAAACAAAATTCAACTTAATTTATTAATGCAAACTACAATAATTCGAAAAAAGTGAATTATTTTAGGCGTAACAAGTTGAAGTACTGTTTTTACGTTGATCCAGTGTTTGACTTTTTGCAATGCAGTGGGAGTTTACCTCAATAAGCAGCCGCTGGGCTTCATTGATCTGGTTAACAAGGCTGGGATTATCCTTTACCAGTTCCTTGATCGCGTCTGTGTGGTTGAAGGTGATCAGCAGTAAATCTTGTGGACGTGGACACAAAACCATCTGATACTTAAAGGCCATGGTCATCAAATCATACAGCTGCGATTGAGAAAACATAATTAGAGAGATGAGAACATTTTTGAGCCACATAAGCATGCATTCAAGTCATATTTAATAAAGTATTACTATGATTGTATTGCTATTAATGTGTCTGACTGCTGCATGTTCTCCCCGTGTTGGCGTGGGTTTCCTCCGGGAGCTCCAGTTTCCCCCACAGTCCAAACACATGCGCTATAGATGAATTGGATAAACTAAATTGACCATAGTGTGTGTGTGTGTGAGAGAGAGAGAGAGAATGAGTGTGTATGGGTGTTTCCCACTACTGGGTTGCAGCTGGAAGGGCATCCGCTGCGTAAAACATATGCCGGAATAGTTGGCGGTTCATTCCACTGTGGTGACCCCTGATAAATAAGGGACTAAGCTGAAGGAAAATGAATGAATGAATGATAATACACATGTATTGTGTATTATATAATATACAATATATAATAACAGGATAATAATTAAATAATAATTACAGTATAGTTTAATCAGGGAAGGTTGCGCTTTTCATAATTTTCATTATAAGCTGTTCTAATGCTGGCAATAAAAAAAAGCAATGCATAAAGTGTCTTATAGATACAAACTTTAATACATTTGCATAACTGTAATAAAGTGAGTTTTGTAATGAAAAAAGGTGCGCTCATACCTTGTCCATGCTTGCCGGATTGAGACGCATAATAGATGTGTGTGCTATCCGAGTCAACACTGTCCGCAGGGCTCGGTGAGAGTACAGATCCTGCGGCCGCAAGAGCTCCTCTAGAAACACTTTACTGAACATAGTGCTCACTATATCATTCATAACTGCAGAATGAGAAGGAGAAAGATGAGGGAGAAAAGAAAACCATATAGGCAAGGCTAAAATCTTTAACATCTCACAGAAAGAAAGAAAGAAAAAAGGGAAAGAAGCTCCATTGATTGTAGCACTGTTCTTGCATCCTTAAAGGGATAGTTCACCCAAAAATGAAAATGTACTCACTATTTACTCCCCCTTAATTGGTTACAGATCTTTATAAGTTTGTGTATTCTGTTGAACACAACATGGGATATTTGGAAGAATGATGAAAACCTGTAACCATTGACTTCTATTGTAGGAATAACAAATACTGTGGAAGTCAATGGTTACTGAATTTTCAGTTTTGGGTGAGCTATCCCATTGAAAAAATGTTTTGTTGAATCAAATGAACTTTTCTCAACTTACAACAGTCAAACTGACAAATAAATTCAGTAAAATATTGTATAACTTAAAAAAAATGTAGTTAAAAAACCAGATTAGCTTATTAATATCATTTAAAGTAACGTAAAATCATCTGTTGTCATTGTTTTGTCATATACTATTTTATAGTGTAGTTTGTTTATTACTATCGGTTTGATTATGAAGTATACATAAGAACTGTGATTATTATTATTCTATATTGTTATAGTTATTTATATTTTTGTTTTGTCTGGAGGATGAGATAAAAAGTCATTAAAGCTTTATTTTGAATTGTAAAATGTATTTATTATGATCTTTTTTTTTGCATTGTTATATCATTTTTGGGGGTGGCGCAGTCGGTAGCGCTGCCGCCTCACAGCAAGAAGGTCGCTGGTTCGAGCCCCGGCTGGGTCAGTTGGCATTTCTGTGTGGAGTTTGCATGTTCTCCCCGTGTTCGCGTGGGTTTCCCCAACAGTTCAAACACATGCGCTATAGGTGAATTGGGTAAGCTAAAATTGACCATAGTGTATGTGTGTGAATGAGAGTGTATGGGTGTTTCCCAGTGATGGGTTGCGGCTGTAAAGGCATCCGCTGTGTAAAACATATGCTGAATCAGTTGGCGGTTCATTCCGCTGTGGCGACCCTAGATTAATAAAGGGACTAAGCCGAAAAGAAAATGAATGAATATCATTTTTGGACTGTATTAGGCGTATTTTTTATCTTTATTGTTTTAAATAATCACCCACAGCACCGCACATCATTTTGAAGAATGTGAAATAACAAATACTTGAAGTGAATGTACCTCTTTTCCTGTCATCCTCTGTCCAACAGCCTGCAACACAGAAATGAACATCCATTCATTAAACACGGTACATGAAGCTGTGTGTTACAAATGACCTTCTGCTGATATCTAAGATTGATATTATATTCAGTCAGAATAAAAACAAAAATAATGTAATAAGATTTTAGTTGAAATGGAGCTGGAGGAAGTGTCTGGGGTGAGGGAAGTCTGGGGTTCTCTCCTAAAACTGCTGCCCCCGCGACCCGGCCCCGGAAAAGCGGTTGAAAATGAATGAATGAATGGTGCAAGTTTTATTGGAACTTCTGTTTTGTGTTTCTATACTGCTTGTGCTTTACAACTTAGGTTATTGTGTACAAAATGTCCTTTAAAACTGTATATTACCAAAAATGTGTGTTCACAATGCACAAATATACAAAAACACCTATGGAAGTTGACAGTAAGTTTATGTTATATGTTTGTTTATTCAAGTGCTTATATTGTCACACCACCAGCACAGAAATACCATACTTCCAAAATGATTAACATCTGAATAAGACTATTGGATAACCATCAGTGTGGTTTCATGTGTGGCTACAGTGTTTTTATTAGTTGCGCTTTATTTAGGCAATTTTGACATATTAGAAATGATCTATTATAAATGTCTTTGTCATATAGCAAATGAGCATGACAAAACACCCGGCTATTTAATGTTGTAGATGGTAGTTGTTCGTTTAGCAGCTATTGTGGTCTACTGTTGGTTACCTCTCTGAGTTTTTTCATCGTTTTCATCCGGCGCTCGGAGGCGCTGATCCAGAATGTAGATCATTTCCCCGCCGAGGTTTATAATGAGCAAAGGAAGAGTTCTTTGAGACATGTTGAATTAGATTTTCTACGTTTTGGTTACATAAATTTGTTACTGAAGTTTATTTTCTTCTCGCTTTCTCTTCAGACGGTCATATCAAAGGCGAGCGCTTCTAGCAGGGCATTATGACGTCACCTAATACCGCGCTGACCCACTGCTCCAGTGCGCGCGCGCGCGCTCTCAGACACCTGTCAAAGCAGGATTATAAGCATAACTACTTATTCCTTGGTGTATTTTATATATATTATTTAATGCATGCGTCGATGTCGTTAATTAGCCTAATATTAGAAACATCTTGTTTATTGTACTTTATTTTTCTCCGGTAATTTAAACATTTTAATGATGTTTTGTTTTATTTCTATTGAATTGTTCCAGTTACAGAAATAAAGTCGATCCTACCTCAAGAGATACAATTTTAAAATAGCAAACAATTGTTTTGGCTAATAAATATGCATCGCTTTTCATAATTTACATACAGTAGAGTGTTGTGGTCTGAATAAATAAAGTACTGTAAATGTTGTTCATGGCAAATTTGCCTCATTATTGCATTGAATTCGTCTGTCAGTTCTAAATGTTTCTATTAGTTTCATACGCCATCTGTTCATAGTGAATGGATGCAAACTATTTCATTTTACATGCACTGTATAGGCAAATGAAGTCAAATGCCGTAGAGCTGCATCTGTTAAAGATGTAAAGTACATGACAAAAGGAAAGACTGCCAACATCACCGATTCCTGGACTGTCAGGTAAGTACTCATAAACTACACTACCAATCTTTATGATATACTTTATGAAGTATACCTATTATTTGTTGCTCGAAAATGTATGCATGCTGACTAGATGTTAATTTTTTACTTTTAGCAGGGAAACTTTTGTTCTTTTAACATGTGGAACTGCTAAAGTTTGGATTTTTCTCAAATTTAAAGGTGATCTTTGAGAGTTTTATGATTGCACTTGAAAAAAAATTAACTTAAAATGTTTGACAGTAGCAATGTTCAATGTTTTTCCCCCAGAAGGCGTTACAGAAGGAAGCAACAAGAAAGTATAATGTGGGACCTTCGGTACTTCTCTGTATTCATAGGGTAAGCTGAGTAATACTTTATGAGAAATGAAAACATTTAGATGTAATGGATCTGTGAGTAAAGTATTGCCATAATGAATTCATTACTATTCTCTTTTGTTGTTCGTTTATCCTGCAGGGTGTTGCTCTGTAATTGTGAGGCTAAAAAACATGTCAGCAGTTCTGAATCCCTCAGTCGCAAGTATATTAAGCACAAGTGGATGGAGAAATTAGAAGATAGTAGGCTTCTGTCATCTATATCAATCCCTGGTACACACCAAAGCAGCAAACACTTAAAAACGTCCAAACCAAGGTTTCAATCGTGGGTTCTGCACAACCAGCTGGATGCCGGCGTTCGCTTTTTTGAATTGTCTGTGTCTTCAAACAACATCAAGTATGATGGGTCTGAAGGAGTCCAGGAATCAGAGACGCTTTCCTATGTCTTGAAAACTCTGCTGACATTTCTTGCAAAGCAGCACTCAGAGACGGTGTTGCTGAGAATCACTCCAGATGAGGGTGCTGTTGCTCAAGTCACTGAAAAGTTAAACCGTAAAAAAAGTGAATTGTGGAAGGACAATGAGATTCCAACATTAGGCCAGGTGAGAGGCAAGATAGTCTTGATTCAAAGTTCAACATTAAAATTAGGACTTCCCATTCAAATAACAGAACTGAATGGAGATGCAAAAGAAACGCAAATGAGACAAAACATCAAGTTAGCTTCAGCAAACTGTGAACGGGAGATGAGGCTCTCATACACCGGGGCCAAAGGAGAATCAGAGGACCCGCTAGAAATCGCAAAAACACTGAATAAACCAGTTGACGATTACCTCCTGGATCTTAAGGGGGACACCAGTAGACCAAATTGTGTAGGAATAATTGCCATGGACTTCCCTGGTCCAAAGGTCATTGAAACAATCATCAATTTTAATGGGAAATTAGAACAGGGGACAAAGTTAGTAGATGACACAAGTAGCAAAGATGATGTTGCCCTACCCAATTCTACTCCAGGAGGTGGAAAAACTCAACCTGGAGGAGATGATGGTGGAGGTGAAGATACTCATCATGAAGGAGATAAACATACTCATCATGAAGGAGATGAACATACTCATCATGAAGGAGATGAACATACTCATCATGAAGGAGATGACCATACTCATCATGAAGGAGATGAACATACTCATCATGAAGGAGATGAACATACTCATGAGGGAGATGAACATACTCATCATGAAGGAGATGAACATACTCATCATGAGGGAGATGAACATACTCATCATGAAGGAGATGAACATACTCATCATGAAGGAGATGAACATACTCATCATGAAGGAGATGAACATACTCATCATGAAGGAGATGAACATACTCATCATGAAGGAGATGAACATACTCATCATGAGGGAGATGA
>CAIGQV010018201.1:2547434-2561568 GCA_903798115.1 Danio jaintianensis | reverse complement strand
AGATGACCATACTCACCATGAAGGAGATGAACATACTCATCATGAAGGAGATGAACATACTCATCATGAGGGAGATGAACATACTCATCATGAAGCAGATGGCCATACTCACCATGAAGCAGATGATGGAGGAGGTGGAGAACATACAAAAAAACCAAGACGTAGAAAAATCATTAAAATAAAATGTCGTAAAGTTCATCGAAAACGACAACCATCTCCTTTATTAGTGGATTAATCATGGAATTAACCACCTGTTGATGTTGAAAATTCCACATTTTGATCTCTAGCAACACTGATACAGCATAACCATCCTGTAAGCCAAATAAAATGCCTAAACATTCAGTACATTACAGAATTGTGTGTTATTTGTTTGTTGAGTAGAAATACACTGCTCAAAAAAAAAATAAAGGGAACACTTAAACAACACAATGTAGCTCCAAATGTTCCCTTTATTTTTTTGAGCAGGATAGTTTGTTGTTTCGTGAAGACAGACAGAGGAGTCTTCGCGATCAAAGCCGCTAGCTGTTGTCTGAGTCAGTGTTCACTTAGGGGTTTCCCTTTTTTCCAAACCACAAAGGAAATTATTTGATCACATAGCAAATTGTACAAGATTGTGTAACTATTATTCCCTTGACATTTTTATTTATGACCCCAAGTTAACATCAATCAGATGAAATGTGTGAAAAAAACAAAACGTTTTGCTGCCGGTTCGATGATGAGCTAATAGCAACAGATTCCATGAGAGTTAAAAACAATATAGCATATGACAGGATAGGAGAGATAAATAACTTATGATAACCCTAACCCTAATGCATAAATATATTTGGTTGGTTCCATTGCTTGACATCAAGTTCATTAAATACCTTTTGTAGAGAAGCTTTATTTAAAAAAATTAAAAAAAAGTTACAATTAATAGTCCCTATACCCTGCTGAAAAATCCAGCTTAAACCAGCCTAGGATGGTTGGCTGGTTTTAGCTGGTCGACCAGCCTGGTTTTAGAGGGGTTTTGGCCATTTCCAGGCTGGTTTCCAGCCATTTCCAGCCTGGTCTTAGCTGGTTAGGCTGGGAGATGACCAGCTAAAACCAGCTTGACCAGCCTAGCCAGACTGGGAGCCTAGCTAAAACCAGCTATGTCCAGCTTAAACCAGGCTGGTCAAGTTGGTTTTAGCTGGTCATTTTCCAGCCTGACCAGCTAAGACCAGGCTGGAAATGGCTGGAAACCAGCCTGGAAATGGCCAAAACCCCTCTAAAACCAGGCTGGCCAACCACCTAAAACCAGCCAACCAGCTTAGGCTGGTTTAAGCTGTTTTTTTCAGCAGGGTAGGCACTAGTTTCTACAGACCAGTATATTTGTTTATGACTTCTGGTTTTTCTAAGAAAGAAAAAGAGGAAGTTAAAACAGTTCTCATATGACTTCAGATATATGACGTACTTTTGACTCTAATGGGAACTTAAATGAACAGCATTTTCTGTTGTGCATTTGACACGTGTAAAACTTTAAAACTTGGCTTATTTACCATATTTCCAAAGGCTTAGCAGGTTAAATGAACATAAATGGAACCAAGACAAGCTTATATCAGAAATACTGAATCATTTCTTCAAAACCACAACACGTACAAAACGTAACAATCTGTTTGCAAGATAATTAAAATGGCGATGCGGGTTAAAGATACTTTTTTGGGTGGTTTGTTATTGTTTGCTGATTCAGAACACAAACAATTGCACTTAAAAATGTGTTTCAATGTCCTTCTGAAACACAGCCGGGTGAACACAAGGAGAAAATAAGAAAAAACACGACTCTCCGTGACGTCAGCAAGTGTTTGACTTCCTGGTTTCTTTAATAAAGGTGTGACGATGCTCTCTGCTGTATTTTGCTGATTTCAGTTCAACAGAAAGGAAGCTTACGAGCTTATCGAGTTAATTACAACAAGACGGCGGCTCAGAACACAGATACAGTAGGGGTTCGTATTATTTATTTTGTTAATTGAAACTTTTAAACCGTAACGTTAAAGTTTTTTTTATCTCCTCAGAAAAGTATAGCCTACAAAGCTGTAGTTACGCTATGTTGATTTTCTATTAGTTGACATCAACATTTATGAAAGCGAAGTAGTAAGTCGTAGTTATGTTGTGAATGTATCTAGTAAAAATCTATATAACTTTTGTAAACAAACTGATGAAGTAAAGGAGCAAAGCGCGTCCGTGTGCTGGAATGCGGGAGCGCGCCCGAATAAACAGTGACATGAAGTGATTTCGGTGATAGAGTACAAAGATTTAAGTCTAAAGTAGTTATATGACCTATAAATTGTAACATGGCAGTAAACCTAAAGTTTCAGAATTGAAGATTTCAATTTCTGTACACAAGTTAGACAGGTTGTTTGCCATAAAATCAATGGTTTGTGTATTATTGAGGTAAAGTCGGTTTTATATTCGCACGTTCGCTCATTGTTGAACAGTGAAAACTTGTGTCAAAGTCCCTATATTGTTTACCACGCTAGTTTAAATATTGAGTCTAAAATCACATGTAAGTTTGACTTCAAAACAACACTATTAAATTGACTGAACAATGTTGTACTTTGACAGTCATTGGCTGCTAAAAGGATTTCCCCATTGATAATTAGCAAATAATACTTTTCTGAAATGATATTATTATGGAGAAAGTGTGAATGAGCGAATATAAAACCAACTTTACCCCAATTTATGTATTAATTATTAATATCATGTTTTTTAAATGCATTGTTACATAAATAAGTGTTAATAGAAGTATACTTTTATAGTTGTTGTAAATTGATTTAAGTTTTAATTAAACTCAAATTGTTTATTAGATGTTGTCATCGAAAGTTACAAATAAATCTCTGAATTCACCATCATTAAACTTTCTCTAAACAGGTGTGACCGACAAAGACGGTTTTCCAGAGGAAGAGATGAGTGCTGAAATTAGCACCATCAACACATTAGAGTTGTATTTGGATTCCCTTTGGCCATCCAGTGTCGGATCTAAAACCTCTGACATAAACCCCTCCACCGCATGGGTATCAGCACCCACGTCTCCGTACAAACCTCCTGTGTCTTCCAGTATTAATATGGACCCATCTCAGCCCAGCCCAACTCCAGAAGAGTCCTCAGAACTGGGCTCTGAGTTTCAGACTCAGCTCGACCTGTTCCTCAAGCTGGGGTTTTCCCAAACGCAGGTCCGTGCCACTTTCCTGAAACTCGGGCTCCACGCTGACACAAACAAGGTTTTGGGTGAGCTAATAAAAGCTGCTGGGGAATCAGAGGATAAAGATGATGCTACAGCCTCACCGACGCTGGTTTCACGCGGGGATGGTTCTGCTAAAGTCAGAAGCACCCAAAACCAGAGTGTAGCAGCAGTGATAAACACTCAGGAGGAGCTGGTGGAGGATGAGGACGCACTCAGACCCATAGTCATTGATGGCTCTAATGTAGCCATGAGGTGAGATTACAGTAATATATTATTATATATTCCATATATGCATTAGAATATGTTGAGTTTTCAGTCTTTTTAGTTTATGCATTTAATTTATAGTAAATGTCAAGATGATGTAATGTTGACGAATTTTTCAAAAGCCTAAAAGGACAGCGGTAACACTTTAGAATAATGATTCAAGAGTTCGCCCTTAGCTGATGATTGATTATAAAGCATGTTTGGCATGCTGTCCCGGGAGAGAGCCCTGAGCTCATGAGATCCTCGAGCCCGGGGCTCCCTCCCGTTGCAGGGCGAGAGGGGAGTTTGAGCTCAGGTAGGTCTCGAGAACTCCCCTGCTTGATAAAGGTGAATTCGAATTATGAATAATTATGGAGAGAAATTGCTGAATTAATCGCTCGTCTATGGTGTCGATTTGGTCGATCAATTTACTTACGTTACATGTTTTTGGTCTGTGGGAGGAAACCGGAGAGCCCGGGGAAAACCCACGCAAACACGGGGAGAACATGCAAACTCCACACAGAAATGTCAACTTGGCCAGGTAAAGGCTTGAGCAAGTGACATTCTTGCTGTGAGGCAACAGTGCTAACCACTGGGCCTCTGTGCTGCCCTGTCAAGGAAAGGGGAGGAGTAGGGGTGGAAGGGGGGATTCTTCAAGACGAAGATGGCTAAGGTAAGATACTCTGGTTATTTATAGTGATTTAGGAATCATCTGATTGGTGGATCATGCATTAGCTAATGCGGGACCAGCTGCTATCAATCATAAGCACGTGCTCCTCTCGAAATTAGTTTATGAATAAACTTCACTTAATGATATGTTAGTTAATGTATTTACTAACATTAGCGTAGTATGAATAGTCTTGCAAAGCATTTATGGATCATATTTTAACATTGAGTAATGCATTTAAAAATGCAGTGCTTGTTAACATTAGTTAATGCACTGAGTTAACATGAACTAATGTTATTTAACATTAACTCACATTAATGAAGATTATTAAATGCAGTAATAAATGTATTACTAATTGTTTTTTCATGTTAGTAAGTACATTAATTACTTATTAAAATCCAAAGTTGTGCTTGTTAACATTAGTTAATGCACTGTGAGTAACATGAACTAACGTTATTTAACATTAACATTTAATAACATTTAACATTAACTACCATTAATGAAGATTAATAAATGCAGTAATAAATGTATTACTAATTGTTTGTTCATGTTAGTAAGTACATTAATTAACAGACCATTATTTTAAAGTGTTACCAAAAAAAAAACAAGATTAAATAATATTCTAAAACTAAGTAATTAATTTATATTATGAGGTCTTAAAATATTCTGAGAAGGTCTTTAAAAAGTCTTAAAAAGGTATTGAAATTACTTTTAGGATTCCTGCATATACCCTGTTAGAGTACAACTATTTTTGCTGTCGTTTTAATGAATTGCATTCTTGGTGAGCATAAGAGATTCATTCGAAAAACACTGGAAATCTTAAAGGGATAGTTCACCCAAAAACTACAATTCTGTCATCATTTACTCATCCTCCCAACCTGTTTGAGTTTCTTTCTACAAAAGTAGAAATTTTTATAAATATTTTGGAAACCACCATTGACTTCCATAGTAGGAACAAAGAATACTATGGAATTTAATAGCTGCCGGTTACCGAAAATATCTTCTTTTTAACAATAACTGGAGAAAAACACTCCCAAAAGTTTTTATCCACTTGAGGGTGCATAAGCGATGAGTACATTTTCAATTTGTGGTGAACTAACCCTTTAGTTATTAATAACTTAAGACCTGTAAGTTTACAATTCCATTCAACAATACAGCTTTCCTTTTGGCATTTTTATGTTCAATTTATTTATTGTGAAAAAAACAAACAAACTCTATTACAATACAAATTGTTACATGTCGTTATCTTTGTTGTTGTTGTTTTTTTTATAAAAGGGAAAGACAAAAAGAATAAAAAAAAGAAAGGAAAGGGGAAAAATAACCAAAAAAAAGGGAAAGAGAAAAATAGAGTTATAAAAATGTACAGAAAATTACAACTAACTGAATGCAGTCATTCAACAATCACAATCAAATGTACAGTTGTCAATGTTCAAAGTTATTAAACAGTATCTTTTTGCATTTTAAAAACATTCAAGCTGAAGTGTATGATCAAAACATCTGCACGTAATCAAAGCTTATTTAGCATAACATCTTGGCTAAGTGTGTTTGTTTACTGTAAAATAAATATCTTAAAAACCCACTATTTCCTCAAACATTTCAAGTACATGCAAATCATTTCCTTTCTTTGTTGTTGTTGTTGTGAGAAAAGAGGTGTATTTGTGCTTCTGTTATGGTACGTGGCTGAGTTATGAGTGTATTTCTGCACATATTTTGACATTCCACTTCATTTCATTCATGAGTAATTCATTCCAAACATCAGACCAGGAGCTTTGACTGCTAAATCATAGTTCATACATAATACATTAGATTATATGCTGTCAAAATGAATGATACAATATGAATTAAATTGACTTGAAAAGATCTTTTGAAGGGTTTTGTACCTGTATTTACATGTGCAGTCCAGATTTACCTCTGCAGGCTCCTGTAGCTGTCACCACTCCTGTATGCAAATAATCTTATATGCAAATCAGCACTGTTTTCAGTCCCCTCCCTTCCTCCTTTCTATCCTGAAGGAGAATGTATGTATAAAGAACACAGTGTAACAGAACAGGCCCAACAGCATTGCAGCGCCGTGTCTGATTGGCTCTTCGCTATGTTTGTAATTAGAAATCACACACTTTTAATTATAGGACCGTTTTCACACACCCAGTTTATTTATATAAAAATTATTAAAATGTTTGGCTATACGTTAAGTTGCATTGACGTGTTCATCTGATGCTGTGTTTTTGAAATAACAAGGACAAATGAAGTAAAACAGTGAAGTAGTGAAGTAGTTGTATTTATTTTATTAACAGTTCTGAGAGGAGAGAGGAGGGCATTAATTAATGTGATGAACTTTAACATTTTTAAACAGCTTTTAAAGGAAGGAAATGGGCACTTTAAATTTTATTGCGAACCTTTTTTGCATTATTGCTTCCTTAATAAATAGCTTATGTTCCTCAATTTCAAGTAAATGAGCTGCTAAATGAATAAATAATTTTGTAGCTAATTTAAATAGATCTTTATCTGTAAAAATACAAAAAATGCTCTTAAATAATGCTGTATTTGAAAAGGTTAACAAGTTCAGTCTTAGAAAATAGTTTTGATAGTCATTGTTAATGAGTAGTTAAAGATTAAAGCATCTAATAAATGAATAAATATATATATATATTTCCAGCAAACAAACTGTAAAAATGCGATTCGTTGGGTTAACTTGAAAAAAGTGAGTAAATCTAGCTCTTAAAGTGATTAGATGACTTTACTTTTTTTTTTTTTTTTAAGTAACCCTTATGTGCTGTTGGGGATGTTTTCATCCACTCTGGGGTGATTTTGAATCTTAATTTGGCAATACATTTTTTCTGTGTTTTAGCTAGCGGAATGATTTTTGGTGACAAATCTTATTTTGACACATATTTTGGGAAAATGCTTTGAAATTCTCAAAAAACTCAACGATACACTCAAATTGACTACCCTTTTACAAAAGATACAGTGCGCAAGGGTTAAAAAATGTTTTTAAAAAATCTCATTTGCAGCTTAAAATTCAGCTTTATCACAGGAGATTTTTCATAATTTCTTTCCCCATATTTTATAAAATTAAGGCGGAACACCGAAAGCTCCAGAAATATCACATTTATTCACTTAAAAAAGGCTATAGCCTTAATAATTTATCTTAAGTTAATAAATTTGATGCTTTTGGTGTTGTCGCCCTTTCATATATTTATATATATGTTATTTTTTTGGGCTTAGCACTCAGTTGTTATTGATGCTTTGTGAAGTTAAAGGTCCCATGAAATGAAAATAAAGATGTTAATATAGATACAGTTAAGCTATTAACTGTAAGCTATTTTTAGTTTTTAAGATATCTTTAAGCTAGTGTACTAATAATAATGTAATAAGCTATTGTTAGTTTTTAAGATATTTATAAGCTAGTGTACAAATTTCTAAATTCATGTTTAGAAAATATAAAACTGATATAAACATGTAAGGCTTGTAGGTTGTCACTTCCGCCTGAATGGATCAGCGGGTTTATTCACATCACCTCATACTTCAGTTTCTCATCAAGTCTTCTAACCAATCAAATGCTCTCTAGTGTCTGACATGCCCCGCCCCCTTCAAGATGCTATTCATTTGCTTTTCATTTGATGCGCTTGAGCTCAACCACTCTCACTGTCAGAGCTGTGATAAAACGAGACGCTATTGGCTATTTTTTTAAAAGAGGAGGAGCTAGACTATGTCCCACCCTCTCTTCGTGTTTCAGTTAAGATTATGTCAAACATCAAATAAAAAATGCATATTTCAAAGCACTTCACAGGACCTTTAAGTCAACTTAGCATTTATAAGTTACAAAGGGTATACTAATATTTTTAAGTAGATAGTTAACTTGTCACTTCCAAAGCATTGGGTTTAGAAAAGTCAAAAATAATGTTTTTGTTAGTTGCTTAACTTCGGATAAAAGCGTCCTGATACATTAATAAATGTTTATGTCTGTGTAGTGTAGTTTGATTCATTCTAAAAGTCCACAAAAGTCTATGAGTTTACAATTTGAAGTAGTTTAAAATAATAAAATGCTCTCGGTAGTCATTGTAAATGTTTGTTTGTGTAGTTTTGTCATTTTGTACTTCCATGCTACTGTTTGAAATATGATCAAATGTATCCTCATACTTAACAAATGGGTGTCATATCTCCACAAATTAACGTCTACACGTGTGATGCTATTTTCATATGCAAATACATGACTAATTTTAATGCTTTACTATAATGAATGAAAAATGTGCATATTCTGTTTCTTAGCCACGGGAACAAGGAAGTGTTTTCCTGTCTGGGAATTCAGTTGGCAGTGAACTTTTTCCTGGAGCGGGGTCACGTTGACATCACAGTGTTTGTGCCTTCCTGGAGAAAAGAGCAGCCACGACCTGACGTACCCATTACAGGTGAGGGCAAGGGAATGTACAGACCGTCCGGAACCAATAACAGTCTTCCTGAAAGATTCGCATTCCTATAAACGAGATCTGCAAGAAAATGACAGAGGCAACAAGACGAGACTAGCAAATTTGTTATTTTGTACTTTGAACATTATGCACACGATTTTACAGGCGATGGTTGTCAGGTAGACTTGGAAATGTCGGTCAGTTGTTGTTTTTTATTAAATAAACCCAAGCAACCTCAGGATTCACATAATAGAACTGGAAGCATGGGAAAATGCAGCAATGATTTTATTTAATTTAATGAATAAAATATGGCATAAGATATATAGTTGAAGACAAAATTATTAGCGCTCCTGTGAAATTGTAAGGGAGAGAAGTAATTTTTTTCATGTTTTTCAACATATTAGTATAATAATAAAGTTCTAATATTTTATTTCTTTTGTCTTTGTCATGATGACAGTGCATAATATTTTAACTAGTTATTTTTAGTATTCAGCTTAAAGTGCAATTTAAAGGCTTAAATAGGTTAGTTAGGTTAATTAGGCAAGTTAGAATAATTAGGCAAATCACTGGACGTAGTGTGATAATACGTCTCCTGCTGTTGGCTCACAAGATCTGTACAATAATCTTCATGTATGCCAAACTCTTCCCTGTTAGAAGGAAACAATGCAACTTTGTGGTTGTAATAATGAGCAGATAGTCGCGATGTTGATTTGTCTCAAAAGCTGCCATTTCACTATGCAAACATTGTGTAAGTATGTTTGAACTCCTGCTTCCTCTGAAATAAACTGTCGATGTCTAAATGGGCACGTGTCCAATGGAAATCACAAGCAAATTGAAATGCCAAGAATCTTTTATGTTGTTGTTTGTTTCCCCTGAGGGTGTGTTTGTTCTAGCTGCTTAAAAAGTGTAGTCAAGTACAAAAAAAGTGGTGTAATAGACAGAATGTTCCAGCTAAGCTTTGCGATCTATTGTAATATGTCAAATTAATTACATAATACACTGTTAATCGCATCTGTCAGTCAGTATAACAGTATTTACTAAGAACAATCTCTGGAGGGCATTACAATATTGTGGCAGACCGCATTAAATTTCATGCATTTCAAAAAGTGCCTTTTAGAAGTTTGTGTGTTGGTTGTTTCCATTGCATGCTCTATATTTTAATCCAATTGTTGTTTACAGTTAATATACATTCATTTTACAATCAAGCTTTACAGTCTTTTACTAAAAAACACTATTATTTATAAATGTCTTGTCTCACAGTGTGTAAATCAAGTTAAAGCAGTTGGAAAAATATAGTTTTGACAAATGTATTAAAAAAATTGCAAAAATGCATCGTTTAAAGGGATCGCTCACCCAAAAATGACAATTCTGTCATTATTTACTCATCCTCCACTTTGTCCAAACCTGTTTGAGTTTCTTTTACACACAAAACAAGATATTCTGAAGAATGTTGGAAAAAAAAGTCTTTTTTTGTTCCCACTATGGATGACAATGGCTGTTTTTTCCCCCAACATTCATTTATTAATTTTCCTTTGGCTTAGTCCCTTATTTATCAGGGTTTATCACAGCGGAATGAACCGCCAACTAGTCCAGCATATGTTTTACACAGTGGATACCCTTCCAGCTGCAACCTAGCACTGGGAAACACCTATACACTCACACACACACACACTCATACACTAGGGCCAATTTAGTTTACCCAATTCACCTATACCACATGTTTTTGGACTGTGGGGGAAACCGGAGCACCCGGAGGAAACCCACGCCAACATGGGGAGAATATGCAAACTCCACACAGAAATGCCAACTGGTCCAGCCATGATTCGAACCAGCGACTTTCTTGCTGTGAGTCGACAGTGCTAACCACTGATCCACCCTGCCGCCCGTCCGCCCAACATTCTTCAGAATATCTTGTTTTGTGTTCAACAGAAGAAAGAAATTCATAAAAGTCCATAAAATCCATAAAAGTAAACGGTAAGGAAATTAAAATCTATCACTTAATCATAAAATCTATCTGAATCTATCACTTCATTCTGCGGCTGGAAGGGCATCCGCTGTGTAAAACATATGCTGGAATAGTTGGCGGTTCATTCTGCTGTGGCGACCTCTAAAATAGAGACTAAGCCGAAGGAAAGTGAATGAACTATTATTTCACAATATTTTACTTATAATTAGCAATTTCTTATTACATGTGGGTTACGATAAAAAAAAAAATCAATTACTTCAATGTATCTTAAAATGTTTTAATAATTGCAGTAAGTTAAAGCATCAAAACGACTGTCCTAAATGCGAAATGCTCCAACAATAATGTCAAACTTATACTCATATTTTTCTGCAGATCAACACATTCTCCGAGAGTTAGAGCGAAGTAAGCTCTTGGTGTTCACACCGTCCAGAAGGGTGGCGGGAAAACGTGTGGTTTGCTACGACGACCGTTTTATTGTGAAGTTGGCGTACGATTCCAATGGCATTATTGTGTCCAACGACACTTACCGAGATCTGCAAGGAGAGCGTCCTGAGTGGAAACGCTTCATAGAGGAGAGGCTTCTCATGTATTCCTTCGTCAATGACAAGTAAGACCTGTTGCGGTTTGGTCTTTGTGGATATTTTTGATAATAATTAATTTCAGTTTGATTAAATTTACATTGTTTTCTGTGTAGGTTTATGCCTCCGGATGACCCTTTGGGAAGACATGGACCCACCCTCGACAACTTTCTCAGAAAGACTCCACGTATACCTAAGAAACAGCCCTGTCCTTATGGTGAGAATCTTTTTTTTTCATGGACTTAAAATAAAGGGTGAATGATATCTATTTATTTTTGTGAGTGTAATTATATGGTTTTGTAGTCACAAGTTGGTGTAATTATCAGGGTGTGGCTTGACATTTTTATTGGCCATAGCCAATAAAAAGAGCAAATACAGATGCAGAGAATTAATAAGCAATAAATTCTGCCCTTCAAAAGTCAGTAAATGTGATATATTTTTCCAATTTAAACAAACATTTCTTTATGTGACGCAAAGCTGAATTGTCAACAGCTATTACCACAGATTTCTGTTTCACATAATCCTTCAGAAATAATTCTAATATGCTGATTTGCTGCTACAGAAACACAAAGGAATGTGTGATTACGTATTGCTGCTTTATATTTTTCTGCATATCTTAAGATAGATTTGTAAGGACTTCTTGATAAAGGTGATAAAGAAAAGTGTTTTATGTAAGGGATAATCAACGGCTTGGTGTGCTTTTATAGGATTTTAAATACGTGACACAAACCACCTGAGGCCTTTGCAAAGTGTATACAAAGTCCTTGTCTTTGCAAAGTGCCATTTTTAATCCTTTAATGCACAGCAAGCCAATTATCTCTCTTATTCTGTTGTCATTTACCAAGTCATAGACAAATTAAAACTAGTATTGGTCTTTGCAGCATAATATTTGAGCAAATTTTTGTCATGACACATTAGATCTCCCTGCTTTGAATCAGTCACAGGCAGAGGGAGATAGTCTGTGCATATAAATGACATGGGGATATCTAATAGCTCATAGTAACACATGTTAGCTACCTCTATTGACGAGTTGGTTAATCCCCATTAGGAGGATCTTGAGATTATATAGAGACATGAAGGCTTCGACAACTATCACTGAGTTGCTATGGTTACTAATAATATTTGAAGTGCATTTATTTATTTATTTATTTATATTTAACTGTGATCAACTGGACTGGAACTACCTGTGCATTAAACGATTTCATTGCACACCTTCCAGCCAATTTCAACAGACTGAAACAAAATTAATTTCAATTGCATAAATGCCTTTACTGTGCTTTTTGATCAATTCCTAGCATCCCTTCTGATTAAAAGTAATATAATTATGAGCCAATAAGACTGATAAGGATTAATCCCTCTCATTTTCAATGCAGGGAAGAAGTGCACTTACGGAAACAAGTGCAAGTTCCATCATCCCGAGCGAACCAAACAATCCCAGCGTGCCCTCGCCGATGAGCTCAGAGACAAGGCCAAAATTTCATCGGCACCACACAAATCTCAAGTTCCCAGTCAGAGTTCGTCTCTGGAGGAAACCATAGAGCAGAAACTCTCGCTGGATGCGTGTGGATCTGTCAAAAAAAGTTACGCCAGTGAAAATGTCATCATCGTTAATGCAAGCCCACAACCAACCCAACGCAAGTTTCCAATCAAAAAAGAGCGTCGGCATTCTCCATCAAGCCTAGACTCTTTCCCCAATGGATCTCAGGAGTGTTTGGATTCTGGCTTGGGCTCCTACGAATGCCATACTTCAGAAACTCCCCATTGTGACCATAGGAAATCCAAACCATCCAGCGGTGGGAGGCATCGCTACATTCCAGCCAATAGCCAGCCCTGCAGTTGCTGTTCTTACCAATCCTACCAATCCCAGCACCACAGCAGCTCCCCTAACCCAGGTTACAATCAACCAAGGTATCACTCCTATGGAGGAGGTCCAGTTTACCCACACGCAAACATGCACCAGTATTCGTTTCCACACAATAGATGTCCTCCCCCTCAACAGGGCTACTGGTCGGACCATTATGGTGCCTATCCTCCAGCATCCCACAATACCATGCAGTCAGATAGAGGACACGGACACTGGTCGCCATCCAATCACAGCCCTCAGTGGTCCGAACGGGAGCAGGTAAGGAAGAAATTACTCGCGATTTTCAATGCACGTTTGGTGGACAGAGCCATGGACATATTCCCCTATCTTCTGGACCCACAAAGACTTGCCGCAGAGATTTTGACCCTTCAGTCTCAGGATGGAGCTTTATGAGATTATTTGTATTCATCGAAGGTCTAAATAGTAATACTAGATCCTGGCACTTAATGTGTTACGTCAAGTTCTCAGTGTAGTGTAGCTAAAATAACATTAAAGTCTCATTAGTCCTTAATGAGCGCTTCGCATCAGATATGTTCTGATGAGCGGTTTTTGCTGAGTCATCCTATATTAAAAATCTGATATATGGCAATATATGCAAATTACATATGTGACGTACAAGTTCATATTTGGATTTCACATATAATATGTCATATATGCAACATATATTTCAAAACTGTCCATTTACTTGTGTGTATATATTTTTTAACCATTGAAATTATATATATGTACATATGGTCACATATATTGGCTAAAACTTGAAACGTGAAATGTATGTTTGATATATGACGTTATGTCCAATCCAAATATGAAATTTAGAATCTATTTGCATATATTTCCATAGAACAGATTTCTATGTGGGATGCAGCATTTTGGTTATTAGAGAGAATGAGTGTTTAGTCTGAGGCTGTTGTGTAGTTCAGAGCAGCTCAAACTGAATTCTCATTGGTCCACAACCCAGCTTCACTTCAGATATGTTGTGATTGGCTGTTTATTTTTTAATTTGTCATGTGATGCAGCAATTTGCTGGACAATTCAGCAATATTTTGTGGAATCTATTGCATAGTTTTGTGTAACCCCGCCCGCAGTCACATCTAATTGCTCCACAACTCTGCTTCACATCCGATGATCTGATTGGCTGTTCTTGTCAAGTCATAGTAGTCTGTAAAAAACAAAATCTCATTGGTTGATAATTCTGCTTCACATTCGATGAT
>CAIGQV010018201.1:2515669-2538607 GCA_903798115.1 Danio jaintianensis | reverse complement strand
GTGTGTGTGTGTGTGTGTGTGTGTGTGTGTGTGTGTGTGTGTGAATGAGTGTGTATGGATGTTTCCCAGTGATGGCTTGCAGCTGGAAGGGCATCCGCTGCGTAAAACAAAAATGCTGGATAAATTGGCGGTTCATTCTGCTGTGGTGACCCCAGATTAATAAAGGGACTAAGCCGAAAAGAAAATGAATGAATGAAAATGGGGTGTACTTAATTATGCTGAGCACTGTATATTACATATATTGCTGCGTTTCACACATCAAATTAAATGACACTCTGAATATCACGTACTGTAAGTGAATGAAGGTCAAGCTCATCTGGAACGTCCCTACAGTGTCCAAAAATGACCCATATCAAAACATTTTGTGGATAAATATCTTTTTAGCCCTAGTAAAGCACCAGTTTTCTGCCAGATGAATCAGTAACACCTACATGCACTTATCAGACATCATTGTTTTGACACATCATGCTTATCTTTCTCTGCGTATTGTGAAGGGGATGCACCCAACTTTCCTCTGCACACAATCTGCACACAATTCAGATTATAATCACAGTAATTTTCAGTAATCAAAATGCTATTGTGGAGAGATTTATTTAATGGTTTTCCGCTCTCTCATCTTAGTTTTTACCATTCATAGCAGGGAATTTTTAAGCTGTAGATGCCAAAAAATGTCAAATAAACGTTTTGTTACTACTATTTGTGACATATACTAATGTGTGTTTGTGTGTCAGTGTCACCCAACTGGAATGAGTGCATCATCATTTATCAGTGTCAAAACAAAATATATTAACCTTTTAGCTAACACAGATGTGAAAATGACACGTACAACTTAAATGACTGTAAATCATGAACGGTTTGGTGACCTAAGCTTGGCCTCGTTTTGTTTTTGAAGTGAAAAAATATATTTAAAAAAACAACATATTTTACTAAAACTAGTTTACTCTTAAATTAAGCCGAACATCAGAAGGAATTCAACTCCAAAGTTGAAATTGATATCTCAAAAAAAAGCATACTTAATGTAATGTATCGTTGTTTTAGATATACTGCAGATAATTGTAATGCATTGTTGTTTTAGATCATTGTAATGTAGACTGTAATTGTAGATATAGATAATTGTATTGAAAAATGTAAGATTTTGATTGGGTGCAGAACCAAACATAACCACAATTGGTGAACACATAAGCCTTCATGTATGATTTGAGTGATATAAACCATATTTTTTCAAACTTTTCACAATATTTGTGATGTTGTTTGGTTGTATTTGATTAGACTTTAGCCTTGACAAAAATAAAAGGGGGAAAAAACTTGCGCTGCATCACAAACTGAGAATCTGTTAGACTTAATTTATAATATTTCAGCCCATTTTTCTCAAAATATAGAATGGATGTTATCCTTTTGAACTCTTCCCATGAAAATAAACTGACATTATATACCAATATGTCAATATTTTACAAGAAACGGTCAGAATTCGCTTTATGAATCTAATGAGAATTGTCGCAAATGAAAAAAATATTGTTGCCCAGCAATATCTATCAAAAAATCATCACCAACATTGTTAATTTCATCAATGAAATAAGGACAAAAAATGTCCTTGCCTGTGTGAACCGGAAGTTGCTGAGACTTTTATTTCAGTATGTTGACGTATTTCCAACTAAAACTGAATATTGAGTAGGGGGCGTGGCATTAACAGTAAAGGGGCGTGGTTACAAATATTGTAGCTGAAGCGTCAAACTGACTCTGAACTCAAAGCCAAAAATCGAATGGAATTGTACTCCAAATTTGAAGTTGATTCCTCAAAACACGAGAATTCTGTCAGATTTTGTTTGTGCGCAGTACCAAACATTACCACACTTGACGACCACATAAGCATTCATATTACCTGGTTTACATACTACTTGGCTTTGACATAATATTCAAAAGTATGTGCAGATGAGTTGTATTTGATTCAACTTAAAAATTTAAGTTTGACAAAAAATAAAAATTCGACAAAAAATAAAAGTCAAAAAAGCTGGCGCTGCATCACAACCTTGAGAATCTAATGGCTTTTCTTTATATTTTACATATTCTTTCTCAAAGTATAGAATAGATATTATGCTTTTGAACTCTTCCCATTAAAATAAACAGATGTTTTTTACCAATTTGACAAGATTTTACAAGAAGCGGTCAGAAAACTCGCTTTACGAATCTGAGTATTGTCGCAAATTAATAAATTATTGTTGTCCAGCAATATCTATCAAAAAGTCAACATCAACATTGTTCATTTCATCAACGAAATTAAGGGCGAAATTTCAGTATGTTGTACTTCCAGCTGAAACTGAATTAACAATAAAAGGGGCGGGGCTAAGAATATTGTGACTGAAGCGTTAAATTGACGTCAACGGAGAAGGACCTCCACTCCTGTTACATTTCTGTTTGTCGCAAGTCATTTTCGTTGATGAATTTAAGGTCTCCAACTAAATACAGTTTGTCATGATTACACTATATGGTTTAAAAAATGTAAATGCAAATGTTCCACAGGTGGATAATATATATTTACTATCTGCACACCATCTAATTTGTCATCTGATGTGACTCAAATATTGAATAATGAATATGGAAGTAAGTCTAAGCTCACTGAACAAACAGGCAGCAGGATCACATCTGCAGAAAACAACACTAGCGTTTTTGTGGCTTCCAGATTTTATCTTACTTGATTGTCATCTGCTGTCAAACAGAGCAAATAAGCTTTAAGCAGATCTGCTGCTGTAGATAACAAAACACTGTGAAATATTTCAGGCATTCTTAAGCATACAGAGAGATGAAAGTTTCTGTCAGAGGCTCAGATTTGTTGTTTATCTTGAATCAACAAATGTCAATGTCCATCTTGATGCTTGGCATGAATTATGGGAAGTACATTACAGCAGTATTATGGACATGTTAAATATTACTGTAGGCTACTGTATGCCACATGCTTAAATGATAATATACCAAGCATAATGGTCATTTCATTCATTCATTCATTTTCTTTTCGGCTTAGTCCCTTTATTAATCCGGGGTCGCCACAGCGGAATGAACCGCCAACTTATCCAGCATTTGTTTTACGCAGCGGATGCCCTTCCAGCTGCAACCCATCACTGGGAAACATTCACACACATACACTACGGACAATTTAGCCTACCCAATTTACCTATACCACATGTTTTTGGACTTGTGGGGGAAACCGGAGCACCCGGAGGAAACCCACGCGAACACGGGGAGAACATGCAAACTCCACACAGAAATGCCAACTGACCCAGCCGAGGCTCGAACCAGCGACCTTCTTGCTGTGAGGCGAACGTGCTACTCACTGCGCCACCGTGACGCCCTATAATGGTCATTTCATGTCAAATAAAAAAAGCACAGCTGCAAATACCTCTCACATACTTTTCACTATCTATATGCATTTTGTTGTACAAAAATTATTTGTTTCAGTTCTTTTGAATGGAAGTTCCCCAAACAGGAAGTGCAACCCATTATTTGAAAAGAGCAATCACATGTGGAAAAAGCCGGATACTGTCATTTATAGAGCTTCAGTAATTCAAAATAGGACAGTTTCAGAACCCTGCTGAAAAAAAGCAGCTTGACCAGCCTGGTTTAAGCTGGAGATAGATGGTTTTGGCTTGTCTCCCAGCCTGGCTAGGCTGGTCAAGCTGGTTTTAGGTGGTCATCTCCCAGCCTGACCAGCTAAGACAAGGCTGGAAATAGCAGAAACCAGCTTGGAAATGGCCAAAATCTCTCTAAAACCAGGCTGGCCGACGAGCTAAAACCAGCAAACCAGCCCAGGCTGGTTTAAGCTGTTTTTTTCAGCAGGGAAACAGAAATAAGACAGAAAATACAGAAAGTTCACATATCCCTGCTGAAAAATCCAGCTTAAACCAGCCTAGGATGGTTGGCTGGTTTTAGCTGGTCGACCAGCCTAGTTTTAGAGGGGTTTTGGCCATTTCTAGGCTGGTTTCCAATCATTTCCAGCCTGGTCTTAGCTGGTCAGGCTGGGAGATGACCAGCTAAAACCAGCTTGACCAGCCTAGCCAGACTGGGAGCCCAGCTAAACCAGCTATGTCCAGCTTAAACCAGGCTGGTCAAGTTGGTTTTAGCTGGTCATTTTCCAGCCTGACCAGCTAAGACCAGGCTGGAAATGGCCAAAACCCCTCTAAAACCAGGCTGGTCAACCAGCTAAAACCAGCCAACCAGCTTATGGCTGGTTTAAGCTGTTTTTTTCAGCAGGGATCAAAGATTAATTAATCAGGTCTAATAGATTTGTTTCTCACAAAACCTTTTTCTTGTGTTTTACACAGTGTCAGCACTACCAGATACCACAATAATGTGAGCTAGCATGTCATATTAGCAGGTGAAATAGGGAATCTCCATTACAACAATAAAAATAAGACCACACATAAACAATAATATTAATATGGTACATAGTAGGGTAGTTAATGTTTAAAAAAAAAACTGGTTTTGCGTAGGCTATTTCAGTTTTTTTTAACAGTCTTTCTAAAGAGCATAGAATCATGGATGCACTTTGGTCTGTCCCATAGATCTGTCCATGTAAACATGCAATTGTAAGAAAATGGCGGCCTCTACTGAAAACCTTTGGAAGCGACTGCTGCTATACAATATGTGTAGCCTAATTCAAGACCCTGTTCATAAATGTATTAAAATTAACTGAGCACAGTGCCTTGTAGAAATTTGTAAAATGTATTAAAGAAAGAAAGAAAGAAAGTATAACGTAAAAGCAATTTCTGATTGTATACCGTTAATCACTGTATATTCAGTGGGAGATCCAGAGAAAGTGAATCTAACTTAATCAACAACAAAATATACGCCAGAAATTGTTAGTTAAAAAAAAAAGAGGATTTATTGAGCGGAATCAAAGACCGACGTCAGTATAAGTGTGTCATTCGGTTGGTTGAGATTCAAATTTTTGTTTCCGTCGCTGGTAGCCATAGATATACGGCTGGTAGCGCGTAAGTTACCGGAAGTTTACGAGCTCAAGGGACTTTACGCTGAGTTTACGCGTGAACTTTCGTTTATGAATAGTTAGCGGATTAACACACGAACTCCTGAAATAAAACAGTCGCATACATGTAAATATGGGACGACCTCTGACATCACTGTAGTATTTTATTCGAAAAAACAAAACTTAACTTGAAAACGCCTGAAAAGGACGTCTTTAAACATTGAGGTAAAGTTAGTTTTATATTCGCACATTCATTCAGTGACAACTTGTGACACCGTCGCTATATTGTTTACCATGCTACTTTGAATATTATTTCCGCAATCACATGCAAGTATGACTTCAAAACAACATTAGCGCTATTTATTTGACAAAGTTATGTACAACAATGTATGATTTCACGACTTAGAATTAGCAAATAATACTTTTCTGAAATTATATTATTAAGGAGAAATTCCAAATGTGTGAATATAAAACGAACTTTACCTCAATTCTTTAAACGACAGAATTGCCAAGAGTCATCCAGAGATCTTTGTGGACACATCTGAAACTGTCAGGTAAGAGATAGAAATATAAATTGAAGATAGTGTTTTTATGCATTTAAATCAATTGATCACATTCTGTAGTACGTTGAAAAAAATATGTATTTCTGTTTTTCTTTTAAAAGGGTGCTACGTAAAGAAGCAAGAATCTAAACCAACAGCATCAAAAACAAGACCAAATACTTCCAGGTCATTATTCAATGGCCAAAGAAAAAAACTTTTTCTTTTTTGTGAGATGTGTGTGAATCAATTCAATCTGCTGCTAATGTAACAGATTTGTGATTTCTCTGTCCAGATATGTCCTCCTCCAGTAATCCACTGTCAGAGGAGCTTCAGTGCTCTATATGTCTGGATGTGTTCACTGATCCGGTCAGCACTCCATGTGGACACAACTTCTGCAAGAGCTGTCTGAATAAGTGCTGGAACAACAGCCAGACCTGCAGCTGTCCATACTGTAAAGAAACATTCACACAAAGACCTGATCTCAAGATTAATACCACACTCAGAGAGATCTCAGAGCACTATAAAGAGAAAAGGCCTGAGGAAAAGGCTGAAGTTGTGTGTGACGTCTGTGAGGACAGAAAGCTGAAAGCCCTGAAGTCGTGTCTGGTGTGTCAGAGCTCTTACTGTCAAACTCACCTGGAGCCTCATTTGAGAGTGGCGGGTTTAAAGAAACACAAACTGATGGATCCTGTGAGTAATCTGGAGGACTATATATGTCAGAAACACGACAGACCTCTGGAGCTCTTCTGTAGAGATGATCAGACGTGTGTGTGTCTGTACTGCCTTGTGACAGACCACAAAAATCACAACACTGTTCCTGTAGAAGAGGAGAGTGAAGAGAAGAAGGTAAAAGATGCAAACAAAGCTGATATTATATGGCTCATATTGTGTTTAAAAGAATTCTAATAGACATCTAAATAAAGACATCTTGGCTAAAACAATGCTAAATATAAGCTGTCTGTGAAAATCTAATACATGTGTAAGGATAGCCCAAAACTAGACTAGTTATCTACTATGACTAGTATGAATGAATACACATGTGAAGTCTGTCTAGTCGGTGTATTTGATAGCCAGCCTAGTTTTGGGCTATTAGACATTTTAGCCAAACCATCTAAGTTTAAACGTCTATTAGATGTCCATTGAACACAAAATTGATTTCTTAGGAATCAGATGTGTGTAGTTAGTATGAAAACATAATGCAAGTTTACCCAGATGACCATAAATCTCTGTTATTGTAAATGTGTCTGTTCCCGGTCTATAGACTGAACTGATGAAGACACAGAAAGACGTGCAGCAGATGATCCAGGACAGAATCAAGAATATTCAAGACATTAAACACACAGCGGAAGTCAGAAAAGTGAGTTCAGTGACTGTTTAATCCTTGTTGAAAGTTATAAGCCAACGTTTCTCAATCTTGGTCCTTTTGCCCCACTGCTCTGCGCATTTCTATTTTCACTTCAGACGTTTGTTCTAATTTGACCATAAGTGCCCTGCAAAGTGGACTCCATGGGATATTCTGCCATGGTTTCAGTTTGAAGAGAGCATATGGATTTTGAACCCCTCTAAAACACTGAAGTATGAGAAATAGTAACACTGATTCTTGTCCAGCAAACCCCACTAATAGTGTTCTGTCTGACCTGTTTGAGCAGATAAACTCAGAGAAGGAGAAAGCAGCTCGTGTGGAGCTCTTCACTGATCTGATCCGCTCCATTGAGAGATGTCAGACTGAACTGCTGGAGATGATGGAGGAGCAGCAGAAAGCAGCAGAGAAACAGGAGGAAGAGCTGATTGAGGAGCTGGAGCAGGAGATCACTGAGCTAAAGATGAGAAACATTGAGCTGGAGCAGCTCTCACACACTGAAGATCACCTCCATCTCCTACAGGTCAGTCAACATCTCTCTGACCAATGAGACACCAGAACACTCCCCATGCTGAAGGCTTTCTGCTCTCTCTCTCCTGCTGTAGATTTACTCATCCCTGCAGTGCAGACCTACAGACACCAGGAACTGGAATGAGATCAGTGTGAAAACCTGTGATAGTCTGCAGACTTTGAGAAAAACTTTACGTCAACTAAAGGGTACTGTAGAGAAGAAACTCCGTCAATCTAGTAAGTCAGTATGATCTCTAATTTCAGAAAGCATGCAGTAAATGAATCTTGCAACAACCATCTGAAAACCATTTTTCAAATGTTCCATTGATCTATATTTGCAAAACCTGTCCTAAAAACATACGTAAACAACTGTGTTGAGCAGCACAAGAAAAGAGATAAAAAACATCTCAAAGATCTCATCATGTTTTGTTGTCTTGTGTGTCTACAGATCTGACGTGGATGCAGCAGTATGCAGGTACAGTGTGCTGTCTGAACTACACTAGTTTACACTCATACACTAAAGTAAAATCTGATTCAAATATTATTGAATATTACAAAAATAACAATCTCAGCCTTCCAGCCTTCCCTAAATTGGTTTAAGCCCCTTCAATTTGGGAAGAGTCTAAGAAATGAAGACTCTTAACAGCCAGAATCAAATCTACTGACTTTTCAAAGCAGTCAGACTTTTGAAAACTCACCCTAACTTAATCTGACACCCCCCTCAAAATACTATAACCCTACACCAATTATTACTTCAATTTAATAGTGCACTCTATAAACTGAGCTACCGACATGATATATCTTTAGATTTTTTTTTGCTATTACAAATAAGTTCTATTATACTAATATTATATTTCCTTTTTACAAAATGTATGCACACACAGTACTACATTATATTCACCTAATAATAGTATTAATCAAATACTCACCGGCCACTTTATTAGGTACACCTGTCTAACTGCTCGTTAATGCCAATGTCTATTCAACCAATCACATGACAGCAACTCAATGCATTTAGGCATGTAGACATGGTCAGGTTCTGCTGCAGTTCAAAGCGAGCATCAGAATGGGGAAGAAATGTGATTTAAGTGACTTTGAACGTGGCATGGTTGTTGGTGCCAGACGGGCTGGTCTGAGTATTTATGAAACTGCTGATCTACTGGGATTTTCACACCCAACCATCTCTAGGGTTTACAGAGAATGGTCTGAAAAAGAGGAAATATCCAGTGAGCGGCAGTTCTGTGAGCGCAAATGCCTTGTTGATGCCAGAGGTCAGAGGAGAATGGCCAGACTGGTTCCAGCTGATAGAAAGGCAACAGTAACTCAAATAACCACTCGTTACAACCGAGGTATGCAGAAGAGCATCTCTGAACACACAACACGTCTAACCTTGAGGTGGATGGGCTACAGCAGCAGAAGACCACACCGGGTGCCACTCCTGTCAGCTAAAAACAGGAAACTGAGACTACAATTCACACAGGCTCACCAAAATTGGACAATAGAAGATTGGAGAAACGTTGCCTGGTCTGATGAGTCTCGATTTCTGCTGCGACATTTGGTTGGTAGGGTCAGAATTTGGCATCAACAACATGAAAGCATGGATCCATCCTGGCTTGTATCAACTGTTCAGGCTGGTGGTGGTGGTGTAATGGTGTGCGGGATATTTTCTTGGCACACTTTGGGCTCATTAGTACCAATTGAGCATCGTGTCAACGCCACAGCCTACCTGAGTATTGTTGCTGACCATGACCATCCCTTTATGACCACAGTGTACCCATCTTCTGATGACTACTTCCAGCAGGATAACATAAGGCCCGAATCATCTCAGACTGGTTTCTTGAACATGACAATGAGTTCACTGTACTCAAATGGCCTCCACAGTCACCAGATCTCAATTTAATATAGCACCTTTGGGATGTGGTGGAACAGGAGATTTGCATCATGGATGTGCAGCCGACAAATCTGCAGCAACTGCGTGATGCTATCATGTCAATATGGACCAAAATCTCTGAGGTATATTTTCCAGTACCTTGTTGAATCTATGCAACGAAGGATTAAGGCAGTTCTGAAGGCAAAATGGGGTCCAACCCGGTACTAGTAAGGTGCACCTAATAAAGTGGCCGGTGAGTGTATATATTCATATTTATATATTTGACACTTCAGTACTACAAATATGTATGTATACAGTATATGACTGTTGCTAAAAAGTTGACTTTGACACATAGCAAACTTTATACTGTGGAACTGTGATTTATATTCTCTGTTTTCTCAGTGGATGTGACTCTGGATCCTGATACAGCTAATCCATTTCTCATCCTGTCTGATGATGGAAAACAAGTGAGACATGGAGACATCAGACAGAAACTCCCAGACAAACCACAGAGATTTGATGCATATGTAGATGTCCTGGGAAAGGAGGGATTCTCCTCAGGGAGGTTTTATTATGAGGTTCAGGTGAAGGGAAAGACTGACTGGACTTTAGGAGTGGTCAGAGAATCTGTAGACAGGAAGGGAGAAAACGCACTGAGTCCCAGAAATGGATACTGGGCTGTGTGGTTGAGGAATGAGAATGAATATGAAGCCTGTGCTGATTCTACTGTCTCTCTGTCTCTGAAAATGAAGCCACAGCAGGTCGGTGTGTTTGTGGATTATGAGGAGGGTTTGGTCTCCTTTTATGATGTGGAGTCCGGCTCTCATATCTACTCTTTCACTGGTCAGACTTTCACTGAAAAACTCTATCCATATTTTAGCCCAGAACATAAAGATAACAGTAAAAACTCAACTCCTCTAATCATCACATCTGTAAGTTAGAATAAATGATTGTACTCCCTCCTTCTCCGTATGAAAAACACACAAAAAATTAATATTTTGAATACCATTACTTCTTAGTATCTACTTCTTTTCATCCATTCATTGGATTAGAGCTCTAATAGATCTTTTAATATGTAAAACTGTAATATATATGTGTTACTTTCACATTGAACTCATTTTCTGCATGTGTCCTCAGGTTATCCTTTTGTTCTTCAGTTTAAAGTAAATCTGGCTGCTTGCTTTATATCAAAATAAAACATTGAAATGAAAACATATTCTTCATGACAGAATTATTTAGATTTTTACACCCTATATCTTTCTAAAACATGCTGTACAGCAAAATAAAAGAAAAGTTGCTAAACAATCAGGCTTTCAGTGTCTTTATGGGCTTACAAAAAACAAAAGATATAGTCTAACAATGTTTATCACACTCTTGAGGAAAGGCTGATTAAAGGAATGTTAAAGTTACAAAAAAAAAAATCAGAATAAGTTTGTTGTTATTTTGTTTCTAAACAATTTTGTTTCAAAACAATATAAAAAATTTAATCCAAAAAATATTAATGACCGAACAAATGCTTTCAGTAGAGAATTTCCAGTTTCCGGTGAAAACTTAATGTAATTATTTTCAATTTCATAAGATTCTAAAAATAAGAAATTAAAAGTGCGTGTGCATATACCCCATTGCAACGTTTTTCAGTAATTCATTTACTGCATTTCATTTTTTTCATATATCAGCATCTAATCATGTATCGCAAAATAAAACAAATGAAATGCCTGGAAGGTAAGAAGAGAGCAGATAGTTCACCATACGCTGTAGGCTAGTGTTGCGTTCAGTCAAAGAGACTGGTTTAGTCAGCACCATTGTGAAAGATTTTTTTATATAAATATATTTTTTGTTTATTTCCTTCATTCCAAATTATTTTGCACATTCAGCCATCATGTTAAAATATGTGCAGTTGTATCTTGCCATTAAGCCCTCCTTTATGTTGCCTTGTTTAACTTCACCTTTTTCTAATATCTGGCCTGAGATCAGTCTGAAGACTCAGGTGAATTTGGAGACTCTGAGAAGAGCTTTCCTTCAACTGAAGGACACTCTAAATGAGAAACTCAGTCAAACTGGTAAGTCAATATTAAACAGATTTTCAGTTCCATTTATATGGGGATCAATCAAGAAAAATCAAACCAACTGCAGGATCTTTTGGAATATAATTCAATTACAAATTAATGACACATTATACAATTGTCAAGCCTCTGGTCAGAATGTAAAAAAAACAAAATTTGGGGTATCTGTCTCTGATGGCAAATATATGTGGTTTGTACAGTTACAGTCTTTTCAGAGATTATTACTAATGTTTTTTTTTTAAGTTTATGCACTGAAATTATTATTTTTTAATTGTTGCAAACAATTGATATGGTCTGAATTTAAACAAATAAAATTTAGTAATGTTGAACTTAATTTGTTTGTTTTAATTCAGCCCAAATAAATTGTTTACAACCACCTACCTTAAAAAAATGTGTAAATCCAATGAATCCATTTTTTTCAGTGTGGATTTCATGGGCTCAAGAGATAGAATTTTATTATTTATAATAAAAATATTTATATAAATGATTAATTTTACTAGATTATACTTTAGGTTTATTTTAAGTCTTAAATGCAGAGAGTTTGCTGTGAGTTATGGGATGTAGAATATAGTTTGTACACTTTAAAAGCCATTAGGTCTATTGAAAGCTTCCTTAAAACATGTTGATAACACGTTCAGTGCTGTTATGATGAATCTCTCTCTCCCTCTCTCTCTCTCTCTCTCTCTCTCTCTCTCTCTATCTATCTATCTATCTATCTATCTATCTATCTATCTATCTATCTATCTATCTATCTATATATATATATATATATATATATATATATATATATATATATTTGAGAGAAAAATATATAAATATACACAGTACACACTGCATTTATTATGTAAATACAAACTTTCATTTTGGTTTGATTAATCATAATTATTGTTTAACAGCACTACACGTGTTTGTGTGTCTGTTTAAGTTAATTAGTTGTGAGAACTCTACAAGTATAGTCAAAACTGTTGTAAATTATGTTTGGAATTACTGTATGTTAATTAAATTAAAGAAAAAATCTTAGCTCAGTAAGTATAAAAACAAAAGGTTTTTGTCTATGGCAAGTCCCCTCAAAGATAGCTGTACAAAAAATGTGTGTGTGTGTGTGTGTGTGCGTGCGTGTTTGTTTGTTTGTTTGTGGACCAAATTTCATCTTAAGTATCAAGTTACCAAGAGTAAAACTGTAGAATAATCCAGAATGAAGTATTTTGAAAATTTAAAACTGCAGAAAGAATGTTTCCTGTGAGAGTTGGTTTAGGGGTCGGGTTGGGGGAAGAGAACACAAAACAGCCTGTACTGTATGAAAATCATTATTTACAGTTGAAATCAAAATTATTAGCCATCCTGTGAAATGTTTTACTACCTTTTAGTTTTACTAGCAAGATACAGTACTTGTATGCAGCATAAAGGGCAATTTAAAGCCTTATAGTTAACTAAGTTAAGTAGGCTAGTTAGGATAATTAGGAAATTCATTGGACAACAGTGGTTTGTTTTTTGAGTCTGCATGAACTGGAAGCTGCGACCGTTTTTTAAAAATTATTATTTATTTATTTATTTTTCATATTGTGACGCAGTTCCTAGAGAAATGGCATATAAAATGATAACAGTGGGCGTGGCTTGTTTTTTCTGCTGCGAGCTGATTGGACGTAGTAAAGTAGGCATTTCATTCAGAAAGATGGGGAACAGGGTTTGGGGAGAGTTATTACAACCTAACAGACACCTTTTCTGTTTGTTGTCAAAACTGACAGCTGGAGGGGCGTGGTTAAGTAAGTATGTTAGCCACGCCCAATACCTCAGACAGACCTAATCTGAGAATTTAACTCAAACAGGAAGTGCATTTTCGGAGTTTAATTTTAGATTACAAGGGCAAACTATTTTTTTTCTTAATGAAATGCACAGATGAATTGTTCACCACAAAATTAGCAATGTGAGCGAACAAAATCAATATGGTTAGTTTTGATTTCATGCGTACTTTAAGGAAATAATTTCTTAAGGTGTCTAATAGTATTGATCTTAACAATTGTTTTAAAAATATAAAAACTGCTTTTATTCCAGTCAAACTAAAAGAACTAAGACTTTCTCCTGAAGAAATAAAAATAAGAAGAAATATGGCTCTGTTCAACAGCACTAGAGAAATATTTGAAAAAGAATAACAATTGAGGGCTAATAATCTTGTCTTCTGATGTATATGGGAAGACACCATAAAACATGAAAACGAAAAGATTTCAGGCCTGTAACATCTTTGTAGTGATTAGTATGTTGGCTTTCCGATTAACAATTTAATCCTTTCAAAACTAAGGTGGATAACATAAAAAACACATAAAAATGTAAAAATGTGCACTTAAGTACACTTTTAAAAATTGTACTTGTTGCTCAAATTATATGTTTTAAATGAACACACCTATGTAATGTTCTTTGCATATAAGTGCAGTTCATTTTTAATTACTTTCAAGTTACATTTACGTGTAGTTAGTAATGTTTGAGTGTTTTTCAACAACTTACTGTAAGTAGGACTAAATTTGTAAATATACTTGCATAATCACTTCTAGTGTCTTTAAAATATAATTTAAGTGCACTGTTTAATGTACTGACCAGTAATTATCTGCATGACTTATACTTAACTAAAAGTAACAATACACATGTGGAAATTTCATGTAATGTTTTTGACTAAATCGGACAGGACAGTAACACAGTTTAAGTGGGACCTTAATATAATTATATATGCACTTTAATAATTGCTTAGTTTTTTTTTAAATCAATAAAATGAAAACTAAAGTGCACTGCTTTATGTACTAACAGGAAACTATAACTAAAAAAATTATTTAATGTCAGTTAACCAAAAAATTAAGTGTGAACTAGATGCAATTGTCAACCTAAATGTATATTTTTTGTAGTGGGAGGGGCTGCTTCATTCAGAACTGCTGCACTACAGCTATCATCTAGCCAAGTTTCATTTAAAAGCATAAAATCCAGGCAAGTTGTGTTGATAAAATCGTTGACTAGAAGTGACTTATTGTTAAGTGATCGGATGTTTAAAAGTGCTAACTTAACAGTTTTAGCTGTTTTCCCTACAGTAGTCTCAGATCTACATTTAATAGACACCAGATTTAAGTGATTTGCTACACGACACGAGCTACAGGCACACTGGGTTCCTGCTTGTTTGATAAATATGTTTACAGAAGTTGATCAGTAGTTGATTTCAAATATACTAGTTTATTTTACAGTTATTTTTTTGCTAAATGCAATTACTCCTGTTGTGTGCAAAATATGGTTTAAATGTTCTTAAAATAATAAAAAAGCATGTATAATGAATTAAATATGTGTTTAATAAAACAAACAAAACCCACAATGCATATGCTGATAATAAAACAAAGTTTTGTAGTTAAAAATTATGAATCTAACAATTTCATTGCAAATTGAAAATTAATGGCTGAACTTTTGTTCAATTAAAATAAAAAAAATAAAAAAATAGATAATTAAATAAATGAATAAATAATATTAATAATTGTATTAATTACAAATACTAAGAAACAAACAGATGAACAAAAGCCTAAAATTAGATGCTGTACAATTACAACCAAATGTAAAAATATAATAAAAAAACTGTAAACTTGCAGTGTAAATTATATTGCAATATCAGACAGAAATACTAACATTTCAAACTACAAGTAAAGAACCGCATGACTTTTAAATGAATTATTTATTTATCTTAATTATTGATTTGTCATTATTATATTGTCCACAGATGTGAAATACAACACATTATAATTACAAACTGTACTCTGACAAAACACATTTAAAATATGTTACTAAATGTATTTATTTATAACACAGGTGTCAAACTCAGTTCCTTGAGGGCCGCAGCTCTGCACAGTTTAGTTTCAACCCTAATTAAACATCATTCAGGCTTGTTTAAAACCTACAGGTAAGTGTGTTGAAGCAGGGCTGGAACTAAACTGTGCAGAGCTGTGGCCCTCCAGGAACTGAGTTTGACACCTGTGATTTATAATTCATTCATTCATTCGTTTTCTTTTCGGCTTAGTGCCTTTATTAATCTGGGGTCGCCACAGCGGAATGAACCGCCAATTTATCCAGCATATGTTTTACGCAGCGGATGCCCTTCCAGCTACAACCCATCACTGGGAAACATCCATACACACTCATTCACACACATACACTACGGACAATTTAGCTTACCCAATTCACCTATACCACATGTCTTTGGACTTGTGGGGGAAACCGGAGCACCTGGAGGAAACCCACGCGAACACGGGGAGAACATGCAAACTCCACACAGAAACGCCAACTGACCCAGCCTAGGCTCGAACCAGTGACCTTCTTGCTGTGAGCCGATCGTGCTACCCACTGCGCCACCGTGCAGCCCGTGATTTATAATAATAAATCTAATTTTGGACAACACACTTAGGTTGAAATTAAAATTAATTATTGTACATGCACTTAATTGTATTAGACCATGCATACAAACAAACAAACAAACAAATAAATAAATAGATAGATAAAAAAATAAGTGTACTTCTGTAAAACACTACAAAAACAAAGTAAAACTTAATTAAAAGTTATTGCAAACTCTATGTATCTTTAAAATTGCATTTAAGGGCTTTTTCATTTAGTATAATCAAATGCATATTTTTTTATGTATAATTTTCAGATTTTATGCACACAAATATAATCTTTCAATACAGTTAAGCACATTTATTTTTCAAAAGTGCACACACAAACCCCTGATAATAGATATACACATTGATTTGAAAAAAAAAAAAAATGTTTATAACAATTTTTACAAAAAAAAGCTTGTGTATAATTCCATACATAAAAACAGTTCAACAATCTTCTGATGTTTGATTGTCTTGTGTGTCTCCAGAGCTGAAGTGGATGCAGCAGTATGCAGGTACAGTGTGCTGTCTGAACTACACTAGTTTACACCTATACATTCACTGCTTCATTACTGTTGTTGGACAAACTGATTAAAAACTGAATCAAATATTAATATCATCATAGCAAAATCTGGTTTTGTTGAGATTTGTGTTCTGTGTTTTCTCAGTGGATGTGACTCTGGATCCTGATACAGCTCATCCAAACCTCATCCTGTCTGATGATGGAAAACAAGTGAAACATGGAGACATTAGACATATACTCCCAAACAAACCACAGAGATTTGATTATTATGCATTTATCATGGCAAAGGAGGGATTCTCCTCAGGGAGATTTTATTTTGAGGTGCAGGTGAAGGGAAAGACTGACTGGGATGTAGGAGTGGCCAGAGAATCTGTAGACAGAAAAGGACAGATCACAGCAAGTCCCAGAAATGGATTCTGGACTGTGTTTCTGAGGAATGGGAATCAATATACAGCTAGTGGTGATTCTTTTGTCTCTCTGTCTGTGAGAGTGAAGCCGCAGCAGGTCGGTGTGTTTGTGGATTATGAGGAGGGTTTGGTCTCCTTTTATGATGTGAAGTCCAGCTCTCATATCTACTCTTTCACTGGTCAGACTTTCACTGATAAACTCTATCCATATTTCAACCCATGTCTAAACAATAGAGGTAAAAACTCAACTCCACTGATCATCACACGTGTCAATTATTATAAATGAATTTTCACCACTAATGATATTCGACAAAAACAATGATTTATATAATTAATGTTTGAAAAGTGTTAAACATGTTCTTGCTGCAACTCAAAGTGTGAAAATCCCTCATTTCTATAGTTTCAGTCTGTTGTATTTAGCTGCATATTTTAAATTCACAACATGCAATGTAATTTTCTTCCTCATCTACCAGTCAGAGAAAACCATGTAAATATTGAAACGTGACTTAAACTGAAGTAATTACAGAATCTAAATAAAGACACTTTGATTCAAACAAATGGATTGATGCATTTTATTCTTTTTATTTATTGCAGTTTAACCTCATGTTTGTGTGTATGCTGTCTCCTGTAATAATCCACAGCATAATTAATCTAATTTTCTTAACATTTAACCCAATAATTTATTCATTCATTCATTCTCTCATACATAAACATAGCTGTCACGTACAAGAAGATTCAGAATATTTCATTTTTAATGTGTTCTTGCTTTATTTTTATTTGTTTGTTTATTTAACAGGGACAATACACTTGACATTGTTATACAAAGACAACCGATGCCGCATACATAGGGCATATAGCATGAAGCTAATTTGCAGCCCTCGTCCCTGGTTAGGCTTAAAAATAATAATAACAATAATTATAAAATCAACAAATAAAAACAATACAACAAACATGTACAGTATATACAGAGCCACAAACATAAAATTTAAGTCAATCTGCATACTAAAGAAAAATGTAAACCTGACAACCTGAATGAATTAGAAAAGATAAGCATAATCCAATGAAACAAACATGTCTGAAGCCATTTAATTATTATGGTATCATTTCAAAATAATATTACATTGATGATTAGAAGTTATAATATTCTAAAAATGTCTACACAAACAGATGAACGTGAAGTATAAACAAAACTACAATTCCCAGAACACCGCGCGGCGGAATAGTATCAGCGAGCACTTCCGGCTCGTCCTCAGATTGAGTGTGTTGTTGACTCGGGATCTCTCTGTCGGTGTTTTCTCGTTATTCTCTTTTCTCTGTAAATGTCGCAATGATGTAGATAAGGAGAGTTTTTTTCGGCCTCTTCATGACACGCGCTACCGGCCTCCGTCCCCGCGGGAATCGGCCTGAAGACTGTGAGGAGTGAACGACTGTAAGTTTCAACGTAAATCTGATCATAATAAACATAAACACTTTCATCTGCACGACTCATATCAGCTGAGGTAAAGCTGGTTTTATAACCGCACATTCGTCCAGTGACAACTTATATAATATATATACACCTATATTGTTTACCACGCTACCTTGAATATTCGGTCTGAAATAGCACGCAAGTATGACTTCAAAACAACATTAGCACTATTTTACTGACTGTGAACAATGTTGTACTTTTATAGTCACTGGCTGATCATATGATTTCACTATTTAGAGTTTGCAAAGAATTTTTCTTTTGAAATTGTATTTATTTATCCGTTTATTAAACTTTTAACGTTACAGAAATGGGATAGTTTTACAGAAAAATGTAATCAAATGTTATTCTCAACCCTTCCCCCATAAACAAAACAAAATTACAATCACAAACACAAAAAAGATATAATAAAAAATGGAAAATACGTATATTTATACAAAAAACACATACATGTATACCAGGGCTGGGCGATACAGCAAAGAAAATCTAATAAAATTAAATCACGATATCTGGTTTGATATCATTCGGTATCGATAATTATTGAATATTTTTTAACAATCTGTTTAGGAATATTAGTTTTTTTTTTAACTACTTTATTTTATTTTACTAACATTCATTCATTTTCTTTTCGGCTTAGTCCCTTTATTAATCTGGGGTCGCCACAGCGGAATGAACCGCCAACTTATCCAGCATATGTTTTACGCAGCGAATGCCCTTCCAGCTGCAACCCATCACCGGGAAACATCCATACACACTCATTCACACACATACACTACGGACAATTTAGCTTACCCAATTCACCTATACCACATGTCTTTGGATTTGTGGGGGAAACCGGAGCACCCGGAGGAAACCCACGCGAACACGGGGAGAACATGCAAACTTCACACTTTTACTAACATTACTAAGGCAAATAATTGAGGTAAAGTTCGTTTTATATTCACACATTTGGAATTTCTCCTTAATAATATAATTTCAGAAAAGTATTATTTGCTAATTCTAAGTCGTGAAATCATATTAGCAGCCAACGACTAACAACATTGTTGTACATAACTTAGTCAAATAAATAGTGCTAATGTTGTTTTGAAGTCATACTTGCATGTGA
This sequence comes from Danio jaintianensis, assembly GCA_903798115.1. NCBI lineage: Eukaryota > Metazoa > Chordata > Actinopteri > Cypriniformes > Danionidae > Danio > Danio jaintianensis. Next base: position 2,519,396 of record CAIGQV010018201.1, on the reverse strand, counting down.
TTGCGGAAAGAATATTCAAAGTAGCATGGTAAACAATATAGCGACGGTGTCACAAGTTGTCACTGAATGAATGTGCGAATATAAAACTAACTTTACCTCAATGGCAAATAGAGTTAATAGTCAAAAACATTTCAACAAAAACATCTCATCTCTTTATAACAAACGAAAGTGTTAAAGAGATTCTTAAACTTAATCAATAAAATGTTACAAAGTGTGTGCAATGGTAAAGTGTAAATGCTGAACAAAGCAAACTTTAAGGTGTGAATAATAATGATACAGTAAACCTCAAACTTTGTAAACAAAACTAGTTATGATAATCAAATCTGAGCTTTCCAGTAAAGGAACTAACCAAAAAGACATGCAACTTTCTCCAGAAGAAAAAATATAATAACAAATACTGTGAAAGATTTCTTACTCCGTCAAACCTCTTTTGGGAAATATTTGAAAAAGTATTTAAATTTCATGGGAAATAGTTTGCCTTTAAATGTGTATATAATATCACTCAGGTTTGGAATCTCATATATCCTACACACAATTATTTTGCCATTATTTTGGATTATACTTGTAGTTTAAAGAGCACACACAGACGCGAAGCTGTTTTTCTTTATAGGAACGAAGGGGAGGATGTGGCAGAGTGTTGGTTTGACAGTGTTGGTGATCGTAGCCACGCTGATATGTGTCCTCCTCTTCATGCTTTTCGGTGAGTGATCAAAACAAACACACAAACAACCTCAGGAAAACATCCTGCAGTCCTCTATGTAGCGAGATAGCAGTGTCTAAATAATACTGTTGTCATCAATGTTGATATAATTGTACGTAGACTGCTGTCATACATATTGTCATACAAGTGTATTTGTAGCAGTTTTCATAACAGCACAAAATGCTAGGAGACTTGATTCATTAACGTGACCTTTTTCACATGTTAATCTGACCTACTGCATGCTGAAATATTGATTGAAAATGATGTGACTATTTATAGGACTTTTGTATGTTGCTCCAACTGTTAATATTTAACTAAACTGAGAAATACAGAAGTTTTTACTAATCTTAGGTCCTGTCAATGCCTAATAACATGTTAAAATCATAGTCGTAATCTGATTACAAGTCATAATTGTTTTATTAAATGTTAATAGCAAATAATAATCAGGTCATTTTAACAATAACTATAATAAATCTGGCTTTTTCCTCACTTTTGATTTTAATACATTAACTAACATTTACTAGTGAGACTATTTTAAAGTGTTACATATTGTACATTATAATACTTTTGCAATTTAATTAGCTTGAAGCATTTGTTTACTCTGAACATGTATATACAATTAAGCTATACACAAAATACAAGAATTTTTTGTTATTATACTTAAAGTAACTCTTTTTCAGCTCAGGTCAGTATCGTGATAATACCATACACTGCTAAAAATGCTTTTCTTACTTAGATTTTTTAAACTTGTTTCTAGTCCAGATATCTAAAAATTGTTAAAAACAATGTTAAAAATGTTAAAAAGTCAAACATATTGTCTTATTTTAAGAAGTCATATGCCAAAATTAAGTGAGTTTTTCCTTGAAACAAGCTAAATACGCTACCTGACAAAAGTCTTGTCTTCAATCCCAGTTGTAAGAGCAACAAATAATAACTTGACTTCTAGTTGATCATTTGGAAAAGTGGCAGAAGGTAGATTTTTCTGATGAATCATCTGTTGAACTGCATCCCAATCATCACAAATACTGCAGAAGACCTGTTGGAACCCGCATGGACCAAGATTCTCACAGAAATCAGTCAAGTTTGGTGAAAAATCATGGTTTGGGGTTACATTCAGTATGGGGGCGTGCGAGAGATCTGCAGAGTGGATGGCAACATCAACAGCCTGAGGTATCAAGACATATGTGCTGCCCATTGCATTACAAACCACAGGAGAGGGCAAATTCTTCAGCAGGATAGCGCTCCTTCTCATACTTCAGCCTCCACATCAAAGTTCCTGAAAGCAAAGAAGGTCAAGGTGCTGCAGGATTGGCCAGCCCAGTCACCAGACATGAACATTATTGATCATGTCCGGGGTAAGATGAAGGAGGAGGCATTGAAGATGAATCCATAGAATCTTGATGAACTCTGGGAGTCCTGCAAGAGCGCTTTCTTTGCCATTCCAGATGACTTTATTAATAAGTGATTGGAGTCATTGCAGAGATGTATGGATGCAGTCCTCCAAGCTCATGGGAGTCATACACAATATTCATTCTTGTTCCACTGCACCATGACTTTATATTCTATACTGTACATTATTTCTGTTAAATGACAAGACTTTTGTCTAAGCAAAGTCAGACCTTACTGTCCTAATTAAATAATATAAGTCAAGACATGATCATATTCTATTTTGGTAATATAAGCGTAATCTAGAGGCCTTTGCCTTTCATATAAGCCACTTCTGATACCAAATGATCAACTAGAAGTCAAGTTATTATTTGTTGTTCCTAAAACTTGGATAGACGACAAGACTTTTGTCAGGTAGTGTAATCTGCCATTGGGGTAAGCAACATAATCTTGTCAAAAGGAAAAGCAAGATTATTTTTGCTTACCCCATTGATGGTTTTAAAGAAAAACTCACTTAATTTTGACATATTATTTCTGAAAACAAGACAATATTTTTTACGTGTCTAGAAAATGCTTCTTGATTTAAGAATTTTTATGTGGACTAGACACAAGACAAAAAATCTAAATAAGAAAAACATTTTTTGCAATGTAAATGCATCAGCATTTAATTTCATCAAGAAAATCTAAAACTGTCATAAGCCTACATCAGTGTAGTAGGTTTTCTTAAAACCTAACACTATGTTTTCTTCCTCATTGAGATGATTTATAGTCATGAACTTTGTCACATTTCTGAGAAAAAAGTCCCACCTTCAGTTACAGGATTTTCTCTGCAGCGTTCTGAATGATGGCCTTGTGTGAGAATGTGGTTGGTATAGTCAGTCAGTCAGGCATTGCAGAAATAGAGCAGCATTTCTGACTGTCAGCAGGTTTGATTACAGCACGAACGTCTGCTTTCTGTTGCGAGAGTCAAGGTCTGTCTCACTGACCCGCATGTGGACACAGTTACAGTAATAATGGTGTTCTGTACTGTACGGTTCACTGTTACATGAGTGTGTGCAGTGTTCAGAGTGTGCTGTGCTGAACTGCCATCATGTCATCTATGTAGGTCACTGCACTGAACACACCACTCCTTGTATGTGTGAGTGTTAGTGATTTCGAAGAAGAGCCATTAAAATTAAGAGAAATAAGCTATTTTATTTAGTAAGACGACAACATAGACCACATACAGGCAAGCAGATTCTCACAACACATGCAAATGCACAAATATAGAGTCAGGGGACCCCAAAAAGTGAAAAGGTTTTCTTTTAACACAATAACCTCCCCATCCTACGTTATCAACATCTCTTCTCTGATTGGTGTTTAGTGACGCATGGGCAGGATCAACCTGTCAATCACATGAGATCCACCAACAGCAAACCACAACCTTGTAGTCCCGCCCCACATCTGTTTTTCAGCCACTGATAAACTGTAAAAGGTGAATGTGACTATTTTCAGAAGAGCAATTCCAGCGTTCTGGATGTGACATTTGCAGTAAAAACATGAAACATAAATACACAGAGAATGTATATGTGTATATATATATATATATATATATAATGATTCATGAACCGATGATTGCAGATCGGAAGAGCGTCGTGTAGG
>CAIGQV010018201.1:2502932-2515569 GCA_903798115.1 Danio jaintianensis | reverse complement strand
GAAATTTTCTTCAAAAATGAGCATTTTTCTCAGCCTCCTATGTTTATGTTCAGTTATTTCACTTTAAAGGCAATGGAAAGAACTTATTCATCACTATAAAAGTAACATTTCTGAGCCTACACACAAGAGTTGGAAAAAAAGGCTAATATTAGAAGAAAATATCAAGCGGCATTTAGAGGTTTTTGCATCTAAACTCTTAATATGTTCCTTAACAAAGGGTTCATACACATTTTACTACTAAAATTCCATGACTTTTCCATGATTTTTCCAAGACTTTCAAGTAAATTTTCATGAGCTAATGTTTCATGCAATGTCTGCATATACGTGATAAAAGAAAAACAATGCATGTTCAAATTTATTACAGCATATCGTAAAACACGCAACGCAATCTATTTAGTTTCATCTTATATTTATATCTATGTAAAATGTATTTAGATAATGCTTACACCGCACTAATAATGTGAGAGTATGTGATTGGCCAAGGACAGAAAAGTAGTAAAGACAACTAACCTATATTCAAGAATACAGATATCTGTTTTCCATGACTTTTCCAAAACTTTGTGGGCTTTTCTGTTTTTCCAAAACTTTTCCAGGCCTGGCCATGTTAAAATTCCATGACTTTTCCAGGTTTTCCATGACCGTATGAACCCTGTAAACAACTAACCATGGGATCATAAAATATCAATTTGTAAAAATGATTTTTATTTTGAGTAAAGTAAAACATGCATTATGGATGTGACCAAAAAAGTCTGCGAGTTTAAAGCATTTTGCACAACCCAAAAGAAATTATGCTAATTAAAAGCATAAGAGTCGGCTCACTATAGAACAAAAATTATCGATTTTATTTAACATTTTTGCATTTATGAGGGAAAACTGAATTTTTTTTCATGGCAGGGTTGACATTTGCATGGAATTGCTCAGAAGACCCTTTGTCTGTGTAGCTGAAGGGTCAAGATATGATGGAATTAAATGCACAAAATATCCAAAAAACACTCTCAAGTGTTTTATATGTATTTATATTGCTGACTCATGTACATACAGTACCCCAAAGAAGAATATTCAAATCCAGAGAAATAAGCAATTTTCTTTAATGAGACGACACATCAACACATAGGCAATCAAATTCTCACAACACTTGCAAATGCAGAAATATGCTGCATATAGCGAAGCCGAGATGTGTCAGGGGACGTTTATTTCAAAAACGTTTAGTTTATTTCTATGTCCTGATCATATGCTCTCTTGTAATAAATAGGAAGTAGACTGTGTTTTTTTAAATGCCGTGTCAAGTTAAGAGAACTTAAATTTTTTTACACGCAGTGCCACTCATCGATGTCAGTTCCAAAGCAGTGGACCAATCAGAAGAACTCGGAGTTAGGGCAAGTGTTAAGAGCTTTAGTTTACAGTAGCAAGTTGGCATGACATCTGTTTTATTTGAAGTTAAGATGGCAGAGGAAGTGCTTTAAAAAAAAAAAAAAAACATTCCTGAAAGGCAATGTTACCATGAAATCAAAACTGAAAATTCTGATTAGTATTAGTAAGTATTTATTATAAATAATCTATCCCTGCTTGTCTTTTTTAAAATCTTTTTTTTCCTAAATCTTTAATGGGATAGTTCACCCAAACAATTCTGTCGTTATTTACTCACCCTTGACCTGTTCGAAACCTGTAACAATTGACTTCCATTGCAGGAAAAATAAATAGCATTGAAGTTTATGGTAACAATTTTCCAACATTCTTCAAAATATCTTCTTTTGTGTTTGAACAAATAATCTCAAACTGATTTGGAAAAAGTCCGTTTGGAACAACTTATTTGGAAATCAATAAAACCATAACCTCCCCTCCCACATTATCAACATCTCTTTCCTGATTGTTTATTGATGGGATCAACCTGTCAATCAAACAAGATCCACCAATAGCAAACCACAACCTTGTAGCCCTGCACTACATTTGTCCAAGAAGCCGACAAACATCACAATAAGAAAAACCATCACAAATTCCATTCCATGCCAGCAATAAAATGCCTTTTTTGTCCTGTGTGTAGGGTGGTACGTGGTGTGGCAGCTCTTCCTGTCCAAGTTCAAGTTCCTGCGGGAGTTGGTAGGAGACACCGGATCTCCACAGGCTGAAACCGAGCCCTCCGAGTCTGAGAGCGAACGCAGCTCCCCCCCGACGCCCCGCCAGAGGCCCAAAACAGCCCGCCAGAGGATCATCCCTCCAGACAGCACTACATAGAGCCCACAGCTGCTTAATTAGGTCTGGACCTGCATCAATCACTGTGCTCTCCTTCAGACATCATGCTTTCATTTCTCTCCTCGTCACATCACAAACAGCCGATCTGAAGTCACGATTATTATTATTATTATTGTTTTTTTATGAAGCACATGTCTCAACTATAACAGCTGCTATTTGATCTCCGGCTGCACGGATGTGTACAAATATTCACATGAGAGCATACTGATATGTATATGTTACAGTTTAACCAATCTATTAATTATGAGCAAACATGCAGCGTTTAGCATAACAGCACTACTGTTCACACCGCTTCTGACATTTACCGAATAAGTGCAATCGAAACTGCTTCGTTTTAGCTCGGGGTTGCAGTTTTGTGAGGTAAACTCACATTTTGACAGGACTGCACACCCTAGAGATGCTCTTTTTAGACGGATGGTTTTGTAGGATTGCTCTTAAACTCAGCGTAGTGCTTTAATATGGCCACCAGTCGCCTCACTCCCGTCCTTGTGCCTCTGGTTTGGGTTGAAGTCGTCCCGTTTGAGCGGATGGATCTCAGTTTCCCTGCTTTATTAGAGCTAGAAATGCCACACTGACTCTGCTTGTGTGTGAAACTGTGAGCACAGGTCAACAACACCGTTATCACCAATGTAGACGGTCCATGTGTTTTGTTACATTTTTTTGGGTCCCTTTTATGACAGTAGATGTTTTCCCTTCATAATAAATATATTTCGTAAAACAATTATGTTGTGGATTCATTTTTATTTGAATTATTACTATTTTTGTGCTGCACTACTAAAGCTGTAAAATGCATATAAAATAATAGTAAACCCTTTTTAAACGCTCGAAAAAGTTATTTGATTCTAGATTAAACATAAATTAACTTTAATAAAACTTTATTTACTAAAGAAAAAAATCAAATAATAGATTAATTTACCTTTTTTTACCATTATGCTACTACATGTATGCTCACATAGTTAAGTTTGCAGTTTTAAGTATTAATTTATGCACATGGACTACTTCTAAATCTTATTCAATGATGTTAATAAATTTACGTCACATTATTATTTATAAATACAAAATCAGATGTAAAACGGAAAAATTAAACTTGATTTTGCTGCACTACTAAAGCTGTAAAATGCATATAAAATAACAGGAAAGCATAAACGAGTGAACCTTCCTTTTAAATGCTCGAAAAAGATCATTTGCTTCTAGATTAAAAATAAATGAGCTTTAATAACACTTTATTTACTGAAACAAAAATCAAATAAGAGAAAATCAATTGACCTTTTTTACCATTATGCTACTACACGCATGTTCACACAAGTAACTTTGCAGTTTTAAGAATTCATTAATTTATTCACAGGGACTACATCTAAATCTTATTTAATGATGTTTATAATTTTAGGTCATATACATTATCATTTACAAATACAAAAACAGATGTAAAGCGGAAAGAAATCAACGCAAGTGATTTTGCTGCACTACTGAAGCTGTCCACTAGGCGGCAGTAAAATGCGTAGTTTTTTACAGTTTATGGTACTTGCACAAGGTTTATTATATACGTTTATTATAAATAAATGCACTTCTGTTTATTGCTATAATGTACTTCAAAAAAAATATAATAATAGTAGTCATTTTTACCACAGTAATTATCATTACCAGATACAAAACTCTCATATCGGCTTCTGTGGATATAAAAAGTAAACCAAAAGTAAAAGGTTCTGCTGGAGTGATTTTGCTGCACTACTACAAAATGCACTACTAAAATTCCAATAAAAGAACACAACAAGGTTTGTGTCGATTTCATTTAAAATACTGCAAAAATGTATTTGGTCCAAGATTAGATATTGATTATTTTAATAATAATAATAAATATACTGAAATATGCTAAAATAATTATAAATATACTGGAAAACTAAATGCAATAAGAAAAAAAATATTTCCATATTATTACTGCACACACATTAAACATTTTTTTATATATTATTAATAAGGACTCCAAATGCTTCAAATTGATTAGCACTAATTATGCTTTTAGAAAAGAACTGATTATATACGAGTTTATAAATTGAAGAAGTGTAGTATTAATCTGTGATACTAAAGTCTGCTTTAGAAATGTATAATAATAGTCACAATTGTATATCACATGAACTCATAAACACTTCTTTTGATCAGTTTTATACTTTGGAGCACTAGAATCAGTCAATTTAAATGTGAAAATATCTGTATGATTATGCTGCACTACAAAATATGTCCACAGGGTGGCAGTCAAACGCGAATACAATTCACAATTTATTATATTTAACAGGACCTGTGCGGTATTTTTTATATTAAAAAGTTAATTTAGTAGCTAATTACTGCATATATGTAAATAATATATATATACTCATTATATATTTTATATATTAATAAATATATATATTTATTAAAACAGGTTTGCAGCATAAAACACTATTAATTATAGGAAGCATTTTTTAATATCATTAAATAACGGTAATAATTTATAGTCATATAATTATTATCATCAAATGCAAAGCTCCATGACCGACATTTATTCACTTGCATACCTAAAAAATAAAAATAACTGAAAGTGATATAGAAGAGACTATTGTTGCAACAATGCAAAATGTCCACAAGATGGCGGCATTTGGTAAATTAAAATGACTAACCAAGGTTATGTTTCTGTTCTCAATATGTAGTTCTTTTAACCCAAATTACAGGGAATAATCAGATTACACCTGCTCTACTTTCAAATTCAAGTTATACTTTTTAAGTTACTTTTCTCAGCGTTAAATAGAGTCAGATTTTTTGTGATTAATGTATATTTTATTTAATATATATATATATTTTTTTATTATTAAATACATTATTTTTCAAGTCTTATAATTTCTACATTTCATTAATTACAATTTTAAGTTCTCAAATTTCTAATAAGCAAACAAACAAATAAATTAATATATAAATAAATAAACGCTCTTGTCTCCCGGGCGCCCCCTGGTGGAAGAAGCACACAGCGGACACATAAGTACTTTCAGCTGCTTTAATTAACAAGCGTTCAGTGTCTTTACAGCGCGAGGCCCTTTTTTTTTTCATCCACATCATTTTAAAACATGACAAAATATAAAATATACGCTGGTTAAATCAAATGAAACAGCCCGGATAAAAAACTTGGCCAGCAGTGTTGAGCCGGACACGCGAGAGTTACAGCAGCTCACCATAAACCGTCCGTATGTATTTATAAAGAGAGGTGCCTGCCCCTCTTTCTGTCCACATTTTAGAAGCCATTGAAATATATGCAGCTTTCACGAAATGAAAGAGGCGAGCGAGTCTCTGCCATGCTCAGAAGCTGTAATTTTGAGGCCTTGAATATTTCACAGGAAATGGTTGTGGGAAACCACGGAAATGACATCGCCAGCGCTGCTCGGCTCGCCACTGTATTCACAGGTCAGACCTTCCACTTCTCTCTCTTTTATATCTATTTTTTTCCCCTCCACATTACTTTTCTGCAGCAGGGTTGCAACACCAGCTCCTCAAACCCCTGTTGTTATTGTTTGTGACAAAGCTGAGACTTTCACCACAAAACCGGCCCCTTCACAACAAGTTAAAGCTGATTGTTTCTGCAACGTGTCGACGTCACTGCAGCTTTTTGGAAATGTTTGGAAATATTTTAATGTATAGCAGAGTACAAACTTCTTCATGGGAAAGTACACACGACTTGTTTTATAATTTAGACCCCCTGTTGTGCACTTCTTGCTTCTGCGTGTAATCATTAAAGGGATAGTTCACTCAAAACTGTTTAAAGTACACATGAAGTATGTTAATTTGGTGAGCTCACATTGCTTGTTTTGTGCTGAACAATTCATCTGTGCATGTGTTGTTAAGAAAAAATAATAGTTTGCCTTTCTAATCTTTAATTGAGATCTGAAAATGCACTCGCTGTTTGTTTTGAGTTAAATTCTCTGATTGCGTCTGTCTGAGGTAGTGGGCGTGGCTAGCATAATTAACCACGCCCCTCCAGCTGTCAGTTTTGACAACAAACAGAAATGGTGAGGAGGAGGAGTCTGTTAGGGTGTAATAACTCTCCCAAAACCATTTTCTAGATCTTTCTGAATTAAATGCCTACTCTACTACATCCAATTAGCTCGCAGCAGAAAAATAGCCACGCCCACTGTCGTCTCATTTAATATTCCGTTTCTCTAGTAACTGCGTCCCAATATGAAATATGCAGCTTCTGGTTCATGCAGACTTTAATGATTAATCGAGACTAATCGCATCTAATCGCATACAAAAGAAAAGTTTGTGTTTATACATAATAATTTTGTGTGTATTGTGTATATTTATTAGCGATATAAAAAGCGTACACCTGTCCAACTGCTCGTTAACGCACATTTCTAATCAGCCAATCACATGGCAGCAACTCAATGCATTTAGGCATGTAGACATGGTCAAGACGATCTGCTGCACTTCAGAGCGAGCATCAGAATGGGGAAGAAAGGTGATTTAAGTGACTTTGAACGTGGCATGGTTGTTGGTGCCAGACGGGCTGGTCTGAGTATTTCAGAAACTGCTGATCTACTGGGATTTTCATGCACAACCATCTCTAGGGTTTACAGAGAATGGTCTGAAAAAGAGGAAATATCCAGTGAGCGGCAGTTCTGTGGGCGCAAAGGCCTTGTTGATGCCAGAGGTCAGAGGAGAATGGCCAGACTGGTTCCAGCTGATAGAAAGGCAACAGTAACTCAAATAAGCACTCGTTACAACCGAGGATGCAGAAGAGCAACTCTGAATGCACAACACGTCCAACCTTGAGGCGGATGGGCTACAGCAGCAGAAGACCACACCGGGTGCCACTCCTGTCAGCTAAAAACAGGAAACTGAGGCTACAATTCACACAGGCTCACCAAAACTGGACAATAGAAGATTGGAGAAACGTTGCCTGGTCTGATGAGTCTCGATTTCTGCTGCAACATTCGGATGGTAGGGTCAGAATTTGGCATTAACAACATGAAAGCATGGATCCATCCTGCCTTGTATCAACGGTTCAGGCTGGTGGTGTAATGGTGTGGGGGATATTTTCTTGGCATGCTTTGGGCTCATTAGTACCAATTGAGCATCGTGTCAACGCCACAGCCTACCTGAGTATTGTTGCTGACCATGTCCATCCCTTTATGACCACAGTGTACCCATCTTCTAATGGCTCGCACCAAGTCATAAAGAGCGAATCATCTCAGACTGGTTTCTTGAACATGACAATGAGTTCACTGTACTCAAATGGCCTCCACAGTCACCAGATCTCAATCCAATAGAGCACCTTTGGGATGTGGTGGAACGGGAGATTCGCATCAAAAGTGATCTTGACTTTACTTTTGAATTGAGTTTATTCTTCTTACCCTAATGGCGGATATGTTTCTTGATTTAATCATAAACATAATTTTGATAAGTTTTTCAGAAAGTTTTGCTTCAAGTAAATATTTTTTGAATATATCTGAACTAAAAGTGAATTTGTGAAAAAAAAAAATTTACGTTGAAATTATAAAGTATAAAGCTTCTCAAGTAAATATATTCTGAATGTATCTGATCTGTAAAACAAGACAAAACATAGTATGAATAGTATGAAAATACAAAATAAAAGTGTGCTTAATAATTTTGTGTGTACTGTGTATATTTATTATGCATATAATAAGCTAACATCCATGGCATAGCTACATATGCAAATTATACAATATATTTAAACATAAATATGAATAATATTTGGATATACATATTAATATATCAAGAATTTAATAATTTTAGGTTTACATTTTGACATTTTGAGAAATGTTTATTGTGACATTTTAACATATAACTCAAAATATTTTTACTTCCACAAAACAATGTGAATTAATATAATGCATTAAAATGATATTTTGAAAGATGTGTATGGGATCCTCCTTCAAGGGTGTATTTTTGTCTGTTTTGAGTTTCCTGAACGCTCCATAACGGATGTGTTGTTTCCAGTAAGTTTGTTTGAAGGAGTGTCTGCAGCTCTGAGTCTGGTTGGTTGACTTATTTAGTGTGAGGCTTGAAGCATCGATTGGAAAGCTCAATCCTCCCTCCTCGGGCTCTTTAATTCAGTGCAGATCCAACTGGAGACTCATCTAAGACCGCAGAAACTCCCCCCGATGCCATTAGAAGAGGCTGATAAATCACCAGGAAAAGGCCTTGGAGAGGATTTACAGCGCTCTTGCCATGTTTAATGAAAGTTTCTTTTCTCTTCTTTGTTTCCTCCAGAGAGAAACTCACTCCTGAATGCAGAAAATGTTCAAATGGTTAATTTCGTTTATGTTCCAGTCAGTGGATACCGATGCTTTTCCAGAGATTTGCGAGTTGGCATTGGTTATTCGTTTCCAGCATGATTGTTAGCATTCATTTCCATGCTTAAAAAAGGGAGAATGGACAAGAATGACAAATCCAGAAGATGTGGCATTCAGTGTCTTTTCAGTATCGAATGCAACTTTAAGGGTTAGTTCACGCAAAAAATGAAAAAATCCTCACTATTTACTCCCTTAAGTGGTTCTAAACCTTTGAGTTTCTTTTCACTTTTTTGTTTCCCCCCCAAGAAAAACTCAGTCCTGAATCCAGAAAATGTTCAAATTGTTAGTTTCATGTCAGTGTCAGTCAGTGAATACCGATGCTTTTGCAGAGATTTGCATCGCTTTGTTTCCAGCATGATTGTTAGCATTTATTTACACGCCTAAAAGAGGGAGAATGTTCTAGAAATGCACAAGAATGACCAATTCAGAAGATGCGGCGTTCAGTGTCTTTTCAGTTTTGAATGCAACTTAAAGGGGTAGTTCACACAAAAACTGAACATTTCCTCACTGTTGACTCAATCAAGCGGTTCTAAAGTTTCAAATATGTGTCATTAAATCTGCAAATTTGTATGAAATGTTGGTTGGGACAATTGTTTGTTAGGTGAATGAGCTTCTGTATACAGATGGTGTTTGTTTCTTAGTGCCAAATCTCTTATATCTTTATGGCAAACTTGCCAAAAATTTGGTTTTAAATGTTTAGTTATAATCATGAGAGAGTTTAATAGATGATGTAAATTTGGCAAATGCACTTTTTTGCAAGTGCCACTAGGGCCGCACGATTTGGAGAAAAAATCTAATTGCGATTTTTATCTGATCAAAATTGCGATCGCGATTTACTATAATTTCATAAAAGAGCTGCAGGTTTGATGTGGTGGTTTTAACAGCACCAAAGAAAGACCAAGCATAATCACAAAGACAATAACTACAGTATTCTAAATTCAATTAAATAAATTAAACATAAAGTCTTATATATAGATATATAAAGCCTTTACATTTAGATTGTTACATTTTACATATTGATTTCATGACACAGTGCATTGACGATGCTTTCCATACACAGTTTTAGATTTTACTTCACAGCACAAAAGACGTCTTATATTTAAATGCATAATTTATAAATACATTTATATTTATATATTATTTGTAATACAATTTTATTCTTTAATACAAGCAGTCAGACATATGTACTGTATCTTTAATTTTACCTGCTCAAAGAAAACACTCTTTTTGAATGTATCAAACAAAAGTCCAGTACATGCACAGAACAACATGAGCATTTATAGCTAATAAACTAATGTAAATATTATCCTGCTTGAGAGAGAGAGAGAGAAGCAGAGCAGAGATGGAGCTCACAGCTTTCATTTCATCTCAATTGCAGTGAAATAGGGGCTTGTGGGTTCTTCTGTAACAGTTGTCTGCTTTTTAAGTAACGTTAGTTGGATTGTTTTAATTACTAAATGGAGTAATATCATGGTAAAAACATGTTAGCAAACTCGCACATTAATAAAGTTGCTGATTTTATGTTGTTGTTTTTTTGCTGAACGTTATAACTTCTGTTACAGTTCAGAAAGCGAAAAATGGCATACAGATTTTGAATGCACCATGACTAATTAAATTAACAAAACATAAACAACAATAATAATTTAAAGGGATAGTTCACCCCAAAAATCTTGTTCGTAGTTTGTTGTTCTCAAATCTGAAGTTTTTAATAATTTAAAGGGATAGTTCAGCCAAAACTGAAAATTCCGTCATCATTTACTCTCCCTTCACTTGTTCCAAATGTTTAAGAGTTTCTTTCTTCTGTTGAACACAAGAGAAGATAATCTGAAGAATGCTGAAAACCTGTAACCATTGACTTCCATACTATTTGTTCTTCCTTCTATGGAAGTCAATGGTTACAGGTTTTCATCTTACTTCAAAATATCTTTCGTGTTCAACAGAACAAGGAAACTCGTAAAGATTTGGAACACGTGTAGGATGACCGAATTTACCGTTTCGGGTAAACTATCCCTTTAAATGAATAAACACTGTTAAGATTTGAGGTAAATCGAGTTCACAGACTGTTGTGCACATCCTGGAGTACGTACTCCTTCAAGCCATGTTAAAAACACAGTATATCACTGCTGCACGTAACAAATGTCCTGACCGCAGAGAGCGATCCGTCAAAGATTTAGCCATTAGCCACTGGTATAATGGTTGGTAAACCTGGTGCGCAGCTGCTGAAAGCCACAGAGCACCTGCTGCATGAGCTAATGTCTGTCATCTGACCACAGGCCACTCACTCAGTCATCACACGCATCTGCTGAACACATCACTCATTCACTAAAAACCCAATGGGGAATATTTAAGGCCTTCTCAATAGTCCTGTCCAATATGATGATTCACTCAAAACAAATGTTTGCTGTTTGTTCAAACTACTTATTGAAAATGAGCTGAAACAACACAATTTTTGAGGTTTGTTGGGGGACAACTTGATTATTTTATGTTCAATCCACCTAAATTTGTAAAAACTAATAAGTTAACTTAATTCCTTCATGTTGTCCCAACAAACACAAATCAATTAAGTTAACAGATTTAAGTGGATTGAACATAAAGTTGTCCAACAAAAATCTCAAGAATTGTGTTGTTTCAGCTCATTTGAAATTAGTTTGATCAAGCAGCAAAGATCATTTCTTAGATGGACAAAATAAAAAGTCTATAGTTTCATATTATGCTATATTGTTTATTTCGAGTGTCACTAAATATATTTGTTTATGGAAATACTTTTTCATAATTTATATGAACGCAATATTTTATGCCATAATTATGGGGATGCAGACAGAAACATGAATAACAGCATCGTGAGAAAGTTGCAATGTTTACATTTAGCATTTTATTTAGCAATATTTTAAATTTTTATGTAGGACCTGCAATCATTCGTTTTTGAAAAGTTTTATATATTTTATTAATATTTATTTTATATTTCTATATTTTTAAACAAACATTTGCGTTCTAAATAAAGTGCAAAATATGATCAAATATGAACAAGTACGTTTCTCAGTATATAATTTAAAATGTAAAAAAGAAATACTCTTTTGGTCAATAACTTATTAAGTTACAGATATGGTACTGTATATCATGCTTAGACATGCCAATTTAATATATCATGATAATGAACGTGCAGTATCGACATCGTGCTTCAAAATACAGTGAATATTTATTTAGTATTTCAACTTTTAGATTGCCATTGAAGAATATTCGAACTGTTGTGTTGACAGTTTCAGACTTAATAGGCAATTTATTTTTAAACATTAGCATTTTTGTCTTTGACCTACAAA
Source organism: Danio jaintianensis (assembly GCA_903798115.1). Classification (NCBI taxonomy): domain Eukaryota; kingdom Metazoa; phylum Chordata; class Actinopteri; order Cypriniformes; family Danionidae; genus Danio; species Danio jaintianensis. Next base: position 2,503,667 of record CAIGQV010018201.1, on the reverse strand, counting down.
ATTGAAAATTCAGTAACTGTTTATAGGCCTTTTGTTCGTTAACTCTGAACAGTAAGTCTCCATTTGTTAACATCAGTTAATTTAGTTAAAGTCAAAGTAATGATAACTACAAACGCATTTATTAATCTTAGTTGTTAAAAGAAGTTAATAACTAATAAAATTCAGTGTTTTTTTTATTAATTTTAACATATCACTATAAAATAGCTATTTCTCACTGTTGATTTTAATGCGTTAACCCTTACTAATGAGACTTTAGTGTTACCTGTTGTACTTTTCCATATTTGTTCTATAAAGCTTTAAATAGTCTAGTTCCTGTTTATCTAATTAACCTTCTGTCTTGCTACAATCCAAACCGCTCTTTAAGATCTCAAACCTCAGGGCTTCTGGTACTACCCAGAATAGAAAGTCCACTAAAGGAGGTTGAGCCTTCTCGTATATGGCTCCTAAACTCTGGAATAGCCTTCCTGATAATGTCCGAGGCTCAGACACACTCTCCCAGTTCAAAACTAGATTAAACACCTATCTGTTTAGTAAACACACACACAATGCATCACATAACTGCAGGTCAGTGGGCTTGACAAATCACCAGTATGACACACTCTTCCTGCCTATACAGTCAAGCCCCCGGGTATGAATAATTTCTGGCTTGAATGTGTGTGTGTGTGTGTATATATATATATATAAAGGGACTAAGCCGAAAAGAAAATGAATGAATATATATATATATATATATAT
>CAIGQV010018201.1:2469328-2500180 GCA_903798115.1 Danio jaintianensis | reverse complement strand
CTTTCTTTCTTTCTTTCTTTCTTTCTTTCTTTCTTTCTTTCTTTCTTTCTTTCTTTCTTTCTTTCTTTCTTTTTCTTTCTTTCTTTTTCTTTCTTTCTTTCTTTCTTTCTTTTGATTTTGAGATTAAATTTGACCTATACCACATTCTTGACTGGTTTCGATCTAGCAAAGTGTTCAAAGAAAAACAACCAAAACACAATTTCCTTCTCAATGACAGAGAAATCTTTTACTTTGTTCATACCGTTCGGCAGAGTGTGCGTCACACAATACAGCACATGTACAAAACAAATCTCATTTCGTAGCTTCAGCAAAATAAACAATAATAGCAGTTAAGGACAACTCGTAAGGTGCCTAATACACACACACACACACACACACACACAAAAACAACAATCAGGAATGTTAACAGTCACTCTACAGATCATTTCTATTCATACAGTTAATATTATTATGATCATTATTATTATTATATAAAATAATCTACACAAAAAATATGGAGCCAAATATGTACAGAAAGCAGGAGTATTTACAACTTTCAGTGACGCATCTACATTGGAATGAGTATAAATATATATGCATATTAAAATGAGTTTTTATTTCCGAAGGTCGATGACATCACAATCCCGCCATCTGTGAAAGCTGCACTTTAAATTGTTGCGCCAAATGCGAGAGGTCCGTGACGCGATCCACCATTTCTTGTACCGCAGCCGTGTTGGGATAGTGAAGAGCCGCGATTTTGGTGGCGCTAACGACTGTCTTTAGCATTTCACATAGCATGTTGCTTAAATTCATGACACGGTTGGCCACTTCTGCCACTGAGGCCTGTCTTGACAGCGTGTCTCCGATAAAAACTAGCTTGTGGGCGCTGAGAATCACGAATTTGCCATGCGCGACGAATATTCGCGGAGGTTGTCCGGTCTTTACGCAGCCGAAAAAAGCATCTACGGCATTTAGCAGAGTCACAAAATGCTGTTCGCATTGGTCCGCGTAGAAGCCCAGCAGCTGGCGGTCCCGCGAACACAACGGAGCTCCGCTTCCCATGGAGAAATTAGAGGAGGAGTCTGAGGAGGAGCCTGTTGAGTTTTGGTGGGAAATCCACTTGGTGATGTCGTTCTCGACTGGTTTGATCACATCCTGCTCCAGCTGTTTGAACTGGTTCAGCTGTAAAGTGAAGCAAAAGAATTCAGAATTAGAAGTATTTTGATTATCATAACGAAAATTAACTAAACAGAAGATTAACGAAAATGACTGGTAATGTGGTAAACCATTTTCTCTGGTTTTAATAAATAAAAAATAAACATGTAAACTTGTAATAAATTTTTGATAATGATAGTTATGAATTATAAAGAAAAATAAGGACAGTAGTACATGTAATTTCTCTTTGTTGTAATTTCTGTTCTTTTCATTTTGAGTAATTATAGAAATTTGGAGTTCGAAACATTAAATTGGACCATGGTCAACATATCAATAAAATAGTTTGTATAATTTCTGGTGCAGCTTTTAAAAAAAATAAAAGATGAACATAATATTTGTTTATTACATACAATAAAAAAATGAACAATGTAGTAATATATAGTAGCAATATTTCTTTCAAGTGATATAATCATAGTTTTAAAATAAGAAGACAAAATACAGTTGCATCAGAAATTATTTGCACTATATTTTTTGTCTGTTCTATATATCTTCTATATATCTATATATATATATATATATATATATATATATACACAAGTAGCCCATCTCAAAATAAGGCAAGTGAAAACTCTTAAAATATGTATTACTAAATTATTTGTTAGACTGATTTTGAAATGGACACTAACGATGTGAGACATAATCAGTGACAAAAAAACCCTAAAGAATCCGTGAACATCTTAAAGTTAAATAGGCAATAGTTGCATTCTTTCATTGCGTTCGTCATCTGTGAGCTTGTTATAGTCAAAATCGAAGTATATGGTGAACATATGGACACCCTGACTAGGTCAACAAAACGTTTTGGATTATCTATATATGCTTGATGGCTGAAGAAAACCGATTTTTGCAATGCTTTTCTTTCATCGGATGTCATAATCTTCTGGAGTTTATACGTTTGACAATTCTGATGCTACAGCATTTGCCACACTGTATTTCTGCATATTCAAGTCTCTTAGGGTGCTTTCACATCTGCCTCATTTAGTTTGGTTAAAACGTACCAGAGTTCATTTGCCTTTTTGCTGCGGTTTGTTTGGGTATGTGTGAAAGTGGAAATTGTACTCTGATGCACACCAAAAGCAGACCAAACAAGTGTACCTGCTAGATGAGTTGGCCTTGGTATGCTTTCAAATGAACCCTAGAGCAGTTAGTTTATGGTGAGAACGTCAACCGGTCTCGAACCGACCCAAATGCAAAAAGTACTTCGCTTTTTTGAACTAAACCAGCTGCCGTAGTCGGCTGCGACGTGCATTCTAGGATGAGACTTTTTTTTTTTGACACTTTACCACAATTATGGCTGGTCACGGACAAACGTGGAGTTGTGAGGAGGTCCAAACTGCCTGCTGACTTTTCCTCCGCTCTTTGTTTACTTCTGTGTGTTGCGCTCATGAGTTTCCAGCATGTTAATTCTGACCAATCAAAATGCAGTTCAGAAAATTTGTCTAGCCAATGACTGATGTGGATGTTGTCATGTTTTTTGGTTCAATTCAACGGGTTTGTTTTAGAGCAGTTGGTCTAGTGGGAAACAGAGCCAAAATGGCTGACAAATGCTACAATGTATCATTTTTACCCTTGGTCCAGACCAAAAGAAACGTACTATAGGTGTGAAAGCACACTTAACCATGAGCTACTTCTCTGCTGACTGATGACTGACAAAAAGCTGATGACGTTTAATGCATACCTGATCTTGGCCGAGTTGGACTTTGCTCTGTTTGGTGATGTTCTCCTTCTCTAATAGTTTCTTCTGCTGTCGTTCGAATTCATCTTTCCCCTGCAAAACAACAAAAGGTCAGTCAGCAAGTCGCAACAAATAGTTTCAGAGCAGCTTTACAGCAACTAGTGTCTTAAAAGCTCCAGCGAACATCCAAAGGACACTGTGGTATTAAACTAATCCCTTTTTAATTCAAATGATCAAATCTGTCTTCATTTGTCTTGTGAGCTCAGTTTGAATAAGCAGTAGTCTCTTTTTATTTTCTTCAAAATCCCATTCAGACTCTTGCATAAAGCAGTTAATGGTGAATAACCTCTCTTTAAGTCTTTTGCTGGAGATTCCCTGTAAGTAAAACTCACTGGGATTCATTTGAATCCCAAAGGCACGTCACTTTGAGATGAAATGAGGGATCTCATTCTTAATCTCGGCATTTGGGGATTAACAGAGAGAAAGACGATTGAGGGAAGAGGACAGACTATTTCCTAAAGTCTTGCACCGAGGGCTTGATTTTACAACCATGCAAGCTTGTAAATGTACATGGTTTTGTTGTTGCATTAATCTTTCATTACTGGTGGTTCCGAATTGTCTTAAAGTATGGATGTTTTGCTTTTTTCTGTATCACCTTTCATGCAGAGTGTCATGTAGTTTTATGTACATAATGTAGTTATGTAAATCTGCAAAGTTTTAAGTGCATGACAACAATGAGAAGTCAATACTTTAGTGCTGAAACAAGTTCAGAGCAATGTCAGTTTTTCTTCGTAGATTTATAACAAGTTTACTTAATGGTTTTCATGCTATGGTTTTGTCCTAGAACATTGAGTTCTTTAACCCTGAAGCATTTATTGTCAGGACAAACTTTTATTCTTGCGCAATTTATGCACTTTCTCAAAAACATCCAAAAAGTCAACGGTGACTAATCTAAATGCCTCTGATTGGCCATTGTGTTCCAAAGCTCAACAGAGAACGTGTGTGATTGGTTAATATTCTCTAAACTTACCACTAAGAAACGTCCTCTCTGCAGTTGATTTAATCAACTAGATCTTCCCTTGTTTCATTACAGAAATCAGGTTGTAATCGTAATGGGAAATCTGTTTTACCATGTGTAAAAGAGAATGACATGGTATGGTAATCTATTGAAATCGATACACCAATCACACTGGACCAATCAGAGCAGAGTAGACTTGTGGAAAAGTGGGGTTCTATAAGCGAATCGTTTATGTGAAATGTATATTATGAGAAGATGAAAGTGTTTTTTGAGCTTGGATGTGTTTATGTATAGGCTTTAAAGTGATTTCTACCTGGAGATGGACGTAGTCATAACCATTCATCCAGCTTTTACGCAGATATGCTAATGACATGGTATGGTAATGCATTGAAATCAAATAGACCAATTACACTGGACCAATCAGAGCAGAGTAGACTTGTGGAAAGGTGAGGTTCTACAAATCAATCATTTATGTGAAATGTATGTTATGAGGAAATGAAAGTGTTTTTTGTGTTTTTTTTTAGTTGCTTTGAAGTGATTTCTACCTGGAGATGAACGTAGTCGTAATCATCCATCCAGCTTTTAACGCACTTCTCGCTGTTCATGTTGGCTTTATCATGCGAAACAGGGAACGGTTTGCTCTGGTTTGCTCTGAAGCCATTGTCCTCTGTTGGGTTGCAGGTAAAGGGGTGAACAATGCCTTCGATTGGTGCTCTTCTGAAAAGAAGCTCTGCGCTGCCCCCTATAGTTGAAGCCAGCTGTCTGGCATCGTCAGGTAATGTCCGCGACACCATTCCAAAACGTTCCAGTTCGTCGCTCTTGCTGTGATGCATGCCGCCAGCGGTGAGAATATTAAGCGCCCAATTGTTGTCCTCTAGAGTCTGATATATCTGTTGAAGAATCTGATGGGAATCCTCTAAACGTTGCAATTGGCGTCGCAACTTGGCATGCAGTCCTTGATCGGATAGCGCAGTTGCGTTTGCCGAAGCTCCACGGCCAAATATAAGAAAGTCTGACATTGCGAGCTTGACGCGCTCTAGTGAAACACGAACCTCGTTGGCGTGACGCTCCATAAAGCTGTATGTTCGCCAGTTAGGCGACGCTGTAAGAGTTTGCAGAGCGCCGACTGAAGACTCCAGATTTTGCTGGACGCGGTTCAATCTTTGCACCGCAGAGTCTAGATCCAATGCAAGTCGGCTTTCAGCGGGAGATCCAGCAGAGGACGAAGAAGTCGACATGCTGCTGCGAGTGCTTCCCGTGCTGGAAAACGACAACCGGTTTACGCCGTCCGTCACATCACCGAGCATTGTCTGTGGAATATCGTAAACGGATTTATTCCTGTCTCTCTCAGAAGATGCATGTCGGTTTTGTGGCATCCCACGTGGAATATCGTACAAGTCCTGAGAGCCACTTGCGGCAAGTTGGCTAGCGGGAACATCGTAGATGCCAGCACTGTCGTTTTTGACTTTGCGGGACATCGGCTCTGAGCTGGGTGGGAAGTCGTAGTTTGAGCATGGGGAAGATTTAGAGAGCGATGCTGGTGGGACGTCGTATATTCCTTCTTGTTTGTGCTTCGAAGGCTGCGGGAAGTCGTAATTCCCTTCGTCCTGTGCAGTGTTGTTCCGACAAGGAGGCGTTGAGTATACCTGGAGTGTGACAATGAGATTAAATATGAAGTGTGTATATATGCTTATAAGAATTTTATTGTTGTTATTTTACATAACAACCCCATCCCCAACAATTTAACCCCTTACAGATGAGGAAATTGAGAAAAAAAAAAAAAAAAAATCAGGGGATGCATTCGTACATCAAGTTACATTGTGTTACATTGTAGTTGCATCAAATTACATTAATGATAGGTTCATTAAACTCTAAATGCACATCTCTAAAAATCTTATAATACTTTTCCAGCTCTTCAGAAAAATATCAGTCTTCATTTGCAGGCATGCAGTCATTTTTTTCCATTATACAGACTTGTTTAAGTCTCTGAATCCACTGAGGCACCTTTGTAGGAACTTCTTCCATCCAATGTACTGTTATCATATTCTTTGTAACCAATAATAATATGCTAAGTACAAATCTCTTTTCTTCATTAAACATTGGTTTGGGCAATGTTTCCAATAAGCACACAACTAGATGAAGGGGTATTTCTATGTCTAATATCTTATATACTTCTTTTTTAACATTTTCCCAAAATTCTTTAATCTTAGGGCAAAATGTGTGTTTGATCTCCTATTTTACTACATTTTCTCCAAGACAATGCTACAGACGGTCCTTTTACATATGTAGAAATGACAAAAGGAGTATTAAAGTACCTCATTTTTACTTTCCAATCATGCTTATAAGAATTTAAAACAGTTTTTTTGTTTTTTACTTATTGATTTTGATAGAAATTTTCTACAGATAGACAATTCCAATGGTTTTTCATAGGTTTCTCTTCTGGTTGGTACTATTTGGGTGTGTTGCCACTGTAGTCTTTGGCTAACTCAGTTGGGGTTGAAGAGACGATAACATTTTCCACCAATTTTCCAGCAATATGTTTTTTACTGTTATAATTTAGTGGCTGCATTTACACATTTTCTTAAATAGTACAGCATATTCAGTTGTATAAGTATAAGTATAAGTATAAGTCAGAATTATTAGCCCCCCTGTATATTTTTTTTCCAATTTCTGTTTAACAGAAAGAAGATTTTTTTTCAACACATTTCTAAACATAATAGTTTTAATAACTCATTTCTAATAACTGATTTCTTTTATCCTTGCCATGATGACAGTAAATAATATTTTACTAGATATTTTTCAAGAAACTAGTATTCAGCTTAAAGTGACATTTAAAGGCTTAACTAGGTTAATTAGGCAAGTCATTGTATAACGATGGTTTGTTCTGTAGACAATCGAAAACAAATATTGCTTAAGGGGGCTAATAATATTGACCTTAAAATGGTATTTAAAAAATTGAAAACTGCTTTTATTCTAGCCGAAATAAAACAAATAAGACTTTCTCCAGAAGAAAAAATATATGATAGGAAATACTGTGAAAAATTCCTTGCTCTGTTAAACATCATTTGGGATGATAATTGTGATTTTTAACTGTATCCAAAGCAAGTAAATAAGCAGAAAATAAGTGAGGAAAATTATTTCTTACACATGTATATAAGTTAAAACTGTCTAATGTTACTAAAATATACAAAATTAAATGTTAAAAGTGAATTACTGCTAGCTTTTGAGGGTTTTGATGGATTTAATCTTCTCAAACTATGTTTTGATTATTACTTTTTGACAAAAATACTAGTTTTTTTTTTTTTTTTTTCATATTTGCACTTATATAAAGGGTGATAATGTATTCTGGGCACCATAAAAATGTGAAAATTGTTTAAAAATTCTGTCATGTAGAGCTATTGCGCTTCGGGCATCCTGACCTTTCCCAATCCTGTCCCCCCTTATTTTCTCTTCAACTTTGCTTTCTGTCAAGCTACAAACTTTCTGTCTAACCCAGTGTTTCTCAACCACGTTTCTGGAGGCCCACCAGCTCTGCACATTTCCAGGTCTCCTTAACCAAACACACCTGATTCAGATCATCAGCTCATTAGCAGAGACTGAAAGACCTGTAATGGGTGTGACAGTCAAAGAAGACATCCAAAACATACAGTGTTGGGGGTCTTCCAGGAATGTCGTTGAGAAACACTGGTCTTACCTATCCTAGTAAATGCAACAACAAAAAAAAAAAGCATAAATAAATCTTTACAAAAATAGAAAATAAAAAATCTGGCTCTGAATGGCAACAAAAACAATTACAAATCACCAGGCTTACAGTTCTTCGTGCATTTTTCCTCCGAAATACATACTTTTCTTAAAAACAATAATATTATTCGTATTATTTCTATGCTCAGTAGTAAATTAACTTGCTTGTGGTTTCAACAAGTGTTATCGCATGTCAATATTAAATCAAAGTTGTAGTTTCCAGTATTGTGACAACACTAATAAAAACAGAAGTGGATTCCCGACAGTCTAATAAGTGCATTTCTGCATTTCCATCATCGCACTTTTAAAACCTTGAATAGGACGTGGAAATTCCTGCCATTCAGAATATAAAGAAAAAAAAATCCGACATTGACCTGAAAGCGTAATAAGGTGTTCCAGCAGCACGCTGGTCAATAAATAAACACCGCGGCCTGTAAGTGATTCCTGTCAAGCGTGGAGTCTATCTTTCACAGCGAGTCCGGCTTTCTGCAAACCCTAATTAAATGCGACTCTAATAACAGGTTTTCATGTTCATCCAGTTTATTTGAAACACACTGGAGGCGCAGCGCTGCCTTTTGCCAGGAGCAGCGGTGAAACATAAGAGGGGCTTCAGCACAATTATTTCTGTTCTGACCTCCTTTAAAGTTAACAGCGCTGCTCTGAGTTTGACTGCAACGCTGCTGCTGGCAGACTAGGCTTTCATTTGCTAACCAGGGGAAAGTAATAAAAATCTGAGTATTTATTTCTTTGTAAAGCTTCTGGGAAGTAATGGCATTCGGTTACAAGACAAAGAACAAGGGCGGCATCGGGGTTATTATAGTTGAATAAAACTAAAACAAAATATATGTTTGAACTTAATCTTATGTGAATTGAAATAGAATAAGCTTTTTATGTTTTAACAAGGCAACATTGTCACTCTTTAGTTAAAACGTGCAATAAAGTGACTAAAATTTGAATGAAATATAATAAAAGTATGTAGTACGTTGGCACAGATTAGAATTATAGATTAAAAATGACAAACAACAAACAATTATAAATACTGAAGTACTGAAATTACTTCCCAAATGTAATTGTAAATATAAATATAAAAGCTAAATCAAAATATTAGTAAAATCTGATGATAGTAAATCACTTTCAGTATATAAATAAGTATATAACTTTCATAACTTTTCTTTTATTATTTTTTTACTTTAACATGGATACTTCTGAATTAAAATACAGTTTTACAGCTTTTTTTATATTTTAACAAGGGAACAATGTCATTTTAGTTAAATCGTGCATTAAAGTGAGTAAAATTTGAATCAAATATAATAAAAGTATGTAGTACATTTATATTAATGATTAAAAATGACAAACAACACACAATTATAAATACTGTAAAGGAAATTACTTCAAAGATTTTATTGTAAATATAAATATAAAAGCTAAATCAAAATATTAGTCAAATCTGATGATAGTAAATCACTTTCAGTATACAAGTATATAACTGTCATAACTTTTCTATTTGTATTTTTTTACTTTAACATGGATACTTCTGAATTCAAATACAGTTTTGTAAAATGATCTTAGAAATAATTAAAGTTACACTATTCTTAATATATATAGAATGATAATGACAGTATTTTACACACACACATATATTGTGTTTTAGGTGGAATATGTTTATCTCTTGTTATTAGGATAGTATAAAACAATACAGAAATGTGCATGTAATAACCTCTCTCTTCTTGTAGAATATAAATTGTATTTATTTTTGTAATTTATAATTGTATTATTTTATTAAATATTACATATTACTGTAATTAAGACTACACAATTTACAAAAATGTTTCAATTGAATTAAAAAATGTATAATATTCTTATTCTTAATATTATTATATGGAATACCGCTCAACTAATATTGTTATTAGTTATTATATTATTATTAATTCTGTGGTTAACAGTAAACTTTACAAAATAATTTCCAGCATTTTTTATCAAAATTGGATAAAAATGTTCCATTTAAAAAAAGTCTTATGGTCATCGAATTAAACACGTCTGCAATGCAAACAATAGCGATGTTTCCATCCACCTATTTTTATACTCATTTTGGATATGCGCATAAAAAAGGTTAATGGAAACACCATCATGCACATAAGTTTTGAAAATGTGCATTAAAAACCTATGCGCATAACTGAGTCGAATAAACTTTTTATTTGATAAGAAAAGATGCACATAAACTATGATGGAAACACTTTTACCGAACAAATTCCAGTATGCATATTAAAAAAGTGATGTGATTTTGTTATAAGAGATCATGTGATGATGAAAATGTGTGTGAATGGACTAACCAGCAGGCTGAGCACATTGTAAAACATCTGAAATGTTGTTTTGGTCATTCTAAAATGCCTTAACCATTTCAGTATTAGTTATTATATTATTAATCACCTCCAGAATAGTCAAGAGCATCTGTGCTCTGCGTCTCACGCCTTCAAACACCACCACGCGTTCATTGCGTGTGGGCATACTGTCTTCTGAGGCGCACAAAATTTATTAAATAAAGAAAAGATTGTCGCAGCTTCTCCTACAAATTCTGTTTTTATTGTTGATATTTGGCGCCAGTTAATCAGGAAGTGACGATTTTGTTCTCTTTGACTCATTGGATGGAAACTCTGCTTTATTAGCACGTCTTTTATGCAATATTCCAGTTTTGTGCATAAATTTAATTCACATTTTTGGATGGAAACATAGCTAATGTGAATCAAGTGACGAGGCATTTGCTAATCATCATGAATTTGAATAAGTGATAAACTCGTACCCCTTGTGATGCTGGCGGGATGTCGTACAGTCCTCTTGAAGCAGGAGTGTCATAGACGCACTGAGCTCTGGAAATGCTCTGTTGTCCAGTTTGCTTGTTTGCAGGAATGTCATAGACCTGTGTTGTAAATAATTGTAAATATGTAATTGTAAATATGCTTGTGTAAATGACACCTGTATGAATGCAAGAGTTACTGGAGTGACTCTCACCCCTTGTGGACGAACAGGAGGAACATCGTAGAGGTCATGAGATGAGTCTGAAGCAGGGCTGAAAGCGTAGGTCTGCCCTACTCGTATCGGCGTCACCACCTGAAATAACAGAAAAATTGTTAGGGGACACGAGAAACTTTATTTCATGGTGAAATATGTCATATGATGTAAAATATGACTTTTAAGCTGAAAACAGACACATCCAAACTTAGCCAAAAGGAATATGTTCAAATTGATAATTCAAAATATAAAGTAGTAGTAATTGTTTATATAAAAATTTATATATTATATATGAGCATTATTAAAGTTAATAGAAACCATACAGAAAGTTCTTTAAATTGAAATAAACATTAACAAATGTTACTTTTTATATTAAAAGTTATACATGTACATATACAGCTTACAACTAAATTATTATTAGCAATTATTAAATTAAATGATTAAAATTGCAATTATCTTTTAAATATTTCCCAAGTGATGTTTAACAGAACAAGGACATTTTTCGCAGTATTTATCTATTATATTTTTCTTCTGGAGAAAGTCTTATTTATTTTAGTTTGGTTGGAATTATAAAATATTAAAAAAATGTAAAATTGCTTAGGTCAATTATTAGCCCTTTTAAGATTTTTGATTGGCTACTGTTGTCCAGTGACTTTCCTAATTAACTTGCCTTATTAACCTAATAGTTAAGCCTTTAAATGGCCATTTAACCTAAATACCGAAGTATCTTGCAAAATAACTAGTTTTTTTTGTTTAATTTTATTTTAGCTAATCGCCAAAGCAACTTTTACATTTTCATTTAATATATGTAACTTGACCTACCTACAATATGGAACTTTCTGTATATGCAACAACAAATAGAGATGCTATAATGGAGTGATCATCTTATACAACATCTTGTACAACTCCTCCTAAATTCCTAACATATCTTCTGCTTCTACATTTCTCTCCATCTTTTACGCTCCTCTTGTATCAAGCAGACAGAAGCATCTGTGGAATGAACTCAGTCTCCATTCGCTCTTCTCCAAAATCACACACACACACGCCATAGTCAACATATAAAAACACTCTCGGGTCACAGATGGCCCTTCAAAACAAGAACCATACGCACTGCATCCAGTCTGACTGACTCCAGATCTGCTCCAAAACCCATTGCATTACCCTACTGTCTACCACCTACTGTATATAGGCAGCTGCTTCAATCAAATATACTCCATAACAACTTCATAAATGTGTTCGCTAACCCTTCAGAAATGTCCTGCTTCAGTCTAGATATTTACTTTATCTTTATTTCCATCGTCATGTGATTGTGTTTTGACCATTTTAGGCTTTAAAATCTAAGTGAATCATAAGTTACTGAGATTTTTATTTCAGTATGTTGGTGTACTTCCAATTGATCGTAATATTAAGTATGGGCGGGGCTTTCTTTTTACACATCATTTCCTCATAGCAAACTAAAGGCTGATTTATACTTCTACGTCGAGTGATCGCCGTGACCCACGGCACCTGCCTTGCGCATAGTTGTGCATTTATACTTCATGCTGTTTGTGTTGCTCTGCAGTAACTCTTCCGAAACACTAGCTGGCAGTGGGGTTTTATGTTCCTCTGTGTCGAGTTTCTTCATGAGAGTTTTGTTTTTTCTGAACGCTACCTTAATGTACAAGTAGCTAAAACTCGCTCATTCAGAGGCGGGAACCGGCAGACGTGCAACAACTTTAATCATAAGGTAAACACAAATCAAAAGTTTCCATCTGGAGCTCCTTCACAGGACTCCACACTTGTAAACCCTCGCTCCACGGGTTCGCGGCTCTCAGCACTGCCCACACTCGTCAGCGATACCAAGCCGACCAATCAGAGCTTGCGGTATGCGTCGTTGCAACGTGTAGTTAAATTTTTTGAGAGGTGCATGTTGGCGTCAGCCATGGCGAGGGCTATGCGACCGTGCGAAGGCTTCGCCGGACCATACGCGTGCGCTTGACGCAGAAGTATAAATCAGCCTTAACGGTAAGAGGGTGTAGTTAATATGCAGTTGCTATGGAAGCACTCAAGTTGACGAAAACAGAAGGAATGCCACTCGAACGCAGATGCAAATGATTAGAATTTGACTGAAGATTACCAAAACAAACAAATCAGTGGATTATAGTTTCACAGATTATTTATTCACCTGAAGAATAATAATGTGAGCTAGTAAAATAAACGTTGTAAATTTTGATTTGGAATATCAGAATAGCAGGTAAAGGCTCCACCCTTTTCAGGAAAGGGGGAGGGGGAACATTAGCTTGTTTGCATTTAAAGGCACACACAAAAACGTGTTGTTTTTGCTCACACCCAAAAAAATCATTGGATTTACTCAATTTTGTTAAGTGGTTGCAAACTTTAGATGGGCTGAATTTAAACTAACAAATTAAATTTAGTAATGCATGACATAATTTTTTTGTTTAAATTCAGCTCATATAAATTGTTTGCAACCACTTACCTTAAAAAATAAATCCATTGAATCATTTTTTTTCAGTGTAGGAGAAATTTGACCACCTTTAATGAATGCTCTCTGTGGTATTTTGAGTTGAGACGCCAGAGACTTGTTTTACATATTGTGAAAAAGCATGTGATAGGTCCTTTTTAGGAGAAAAACAAATACCAGAGAAAGCATGAAACGCTGTATCTTCAGAAGCGAGGTTGGAAACTCGATGGGAGTTGGGGAAAGCCACTATTTATTCTGTTTATTCAGACTTTCCTAGGCGAGTCGCACTCGTATAAAGCACTCATGGATGACACATGGAGCTCCAGAGATGGGAATGTCCAGATGTTTTTCATAAGAGGAGCGTCACACTCGTATTTTCACACTGTGAGTTTAGGTGCACATCAATGACATTCCTGTCCATAAATCATCACAGAGGAACTCCAGGTTCAGCATAGTTCAGCAATTACCCACATCACCCTGCATGTTCCCATCAGTCTTAAATCACCTCTAATTCCCAGCAATCCTGAGAAAATTAAGTGGGAATAAACGGAGAACGGGACATTTCAATCTCACACTCCCCTGAAGATGTATGCATGTTCCTCTTTAGCACAAAACCCCTCTATTTATAGATATTAATATAAGTTACATGCTACAATTTATGTGTGTGTGTGTGTGTGTATGTATATGTATATATCAGATTTTGGTAAAAACCCAAACAATACAAACGTAAATATATAACAAAACCAAAAAAATCTGAACAAATTATGTGTAATAACAATGGAATGACATAAGAAGAAACTGAACTACTGAAACATATTTAATACTTTATATAAAAGGCTTTTTTGGTGATGGCAGCTTAAAGACGCCTCTCATATGGAGAATGAAGTCACATGCATTACTCAGGTGTGAGTTTTTTCTTCAACAGAGTGTAAAAATCTTGATGGTTCTGTGGGTCTCGTCTATCAAATCTGATCTTTATTTTGTATTCTCGATTAGTCTCAGGTGATTGGCTGGGCCATTCTACAGCTTGATTTTCTTTCTCTGAAAGCATTTGAGAGTTTCCTTGGCTGTGTTTTGGATTATTGTCTTGCTGAAATGTCCACTCTGGTTTCATCTTCATCTTCCTGCTAATGTAGATGTTGAACTGAAGCAGCTGATATTCATTTACAATGAGGAAGGGCAGAGGTTTGCTGAAGAACTACTGAGAGATTTTAGCTGCTGTCTGGGCTTTCACTGTCTTTCTACACCTCCCTTTCTTCATGTGTTCAATACTTTTTCCCTGCGTCATTTCATTTTATTACACATAACTTTATTTGCAAACTAATTAAATTAGTTTTCTTTGCATATATGGATTTCTTTGGTTGTTACCAACATCTGGTGAAAATTTCAAGTCAACTTCACCTTTAGAAATATGTTTTCTGAGAAAAATGGTGACGTCTTGATTTTGCAAATATTAAATATAACTGGACATGTTTATTTTAAAAAGGTAAAATTTTAAAATATATACTGATAATTTTTAATTTCAAATTTTGTGTGTGTGTATGTATATGTGTATATGTATGTATGTATGTATGTATGTATGTATGTGTGTATATATATATATGTATATATATATATATATATATATATATATATATGCAGTTTTTTTTATTGTGTATACGATTTTTATATTTTATTTAATTACTTTTTCAGTATATTGTTACATTTCAAAATTACCATTCCATATAATACATGATATAATAATACATATAAATGACTTTAGATATATCTTATTAAAATGCTTTATTGTTTTTGACTAAAATGTATAAGAAATCTATCCCACATTACCTAAATCATGTTAGCTGCCTGGAGCTGCTAATGTGAAGTGCGTTGAATGTGGCGTAGTGTGAGGTGTGAGCTCTGACCTCTGGGTAAACACTCCGGTGACACTTTCCCCAGATTCTCTTACACCCTGACTGTGTGTGCGTGACTGAGACCGGATCAGATCTGAACCTGAGACCAGCATAATTGCTCAGGAGCCTCTTTTTTTTGTCCTTTGAGAATAAGTGCTGAAAAAGCAGCGTGACGTCAAAGTGTGTTCTCACCAGCCTCGTTTTTCTCTATATGTGCGTTAAGGCTAAAATTGTCTGAGCAAACCGTGACCTCACAGAGTCACGTTTGACTAGTAAACAGAGCTGGAAAAAAGAAAAGACTTTTTTCAGGATTTGGTATTCGACAATTGCATTCAATCTCCCAATAATCTGTATTTAGTACGATGACATTGAAGTGCTTCATTTTACTATGATAACGATTTTGCTAACAGATAGCAGAGATTGTTCAACAAAACTTTGATTGTTTTGATTATTTAGTGTCCATCATGTATCAAATATGATGTAGTAGGCTTTACAGGGTTTAAAGGCAAACATACAATTTTTGTGCATTGTTTCA
Source organism: Danio jaintianensis (assembly GCA_903798115.1). Taxonomy (NCBI): domain Eukaryota; kingdom Metazoa; phylum Chordata; class Actinopteri; order Cypriniformes; family Danionidae; genus Danio; species Danio jaintianensis. The sequence continues at coordinate 2,484,661 of CAIGQV010018201.1, read as the reverse complement.
TTTACATAAATTACAGTACATTTAAGGTAAAAATAGGAGTAAAATTTAAAAAATAAAGACAACTTGATATCAAAACAACCTAAAAAAAAGTTAAAACAACATCAAACAAAACAAACATCAAAAACAAGTCAAAAATGCAAATCTATTTGATGTCAATTGACTAACTTGATGTCAAAAGGACATCAAATGGACATCTAACATTAGCGTCAAAAATTACATCAAAAATCGTTTACAGGACGGTCCTGAAATTGATTTTTGACATGTTTTTTGACATAAAATAACATCAAAAACAAGTCAAAAATGCAAAACTATTTGATGTCAATTGACTAATTTGGTCAAAATGACATCAAATTGACATCTAACATTAGCGTCAAAATCACATCAAAAATCGATTTCTGACATGTTTTTGAAGTCAATTTAATGTTGTTTTGACATCAAGGTATTTTACAATCATTGTAAAGAAACAAAATCCTGTGATTTTTTTTTTTAATTATTATTATTTTTTTTTTTAATAATTGAAGCTTTCATATAAGTAAAACGTTTCTTATATTATAATGTTTTTGCATATTTAATTTGGTGGTCAAAAGAGCATCAATGTGTAGATGTCAAATAGACGTCATGGTTTTGACACCAAATCGATTATCATTTTTGATGTGTTTTTTGACGTCATTTTGACACCAAGGTGCCCGCTGGGAAGAAATGCCTCATCATTTTGGGCCACAAGAAAAAAAACATAGAAAATGTCCTGTGAAATCCTGCAGGGACAGAAAAGCAACGCAAATGTCTCTGGAATCTTCTGTGTTGATGTGCTGCGCTTCTCCGTCTCTTTAAATCTGTTCAGTTCCAGTGACAGAAAAAGCTTGGTCCTATTAATAAGTCGAACTCATCAAGGAAGGCAATTAAATGTCAATCCCTGAGAGATCTCCATCGTGACGCCCATAACACCGAACGGCACAAAGACTTCCTGCTAATTCTGGCTCATTAACCTAACGCATGAGCCATAATTAATAGAACATCACATGCCAGCATTCAAACGCAGCCTGTGATTTATAGACGACGGCTGATTATTTAAATGAGATGCATCAATTATGCAGTGACCCTGATTTCTGGAGTTTGTCTTTGATTAATATTCAGTAGGCAGCAACCAAAAAAAAAAAAAAAAAAAAAAAGAACTCTCCTTGAAATAATCTCTTCTCAGCAGGAGGGAACACTGAGCCATACTGAAGGGGTCGAGATGTTTTCTGGGTCAGATCGTATCTATATTAAGATCAGGAAAAGCAGCTTCACACTTGACCCTTTAACAGACTGATTTTGTTTGGTAAAATTGTGTTCCTGAAACCGTACACAGATGTTTCAGGTTGATGAATGACCCACTCACAGAAGGTAAACTGCGTGGTTACATTGCCTGTTAAAGGGTTAATTAGGGCTGGGCGATTCATTGAAAAGTAATCGAAATCCACATTCAGAACATATAATTGATCGAATGTTTCCAGGTGTTTTTTTTTTTTTTTTTCGATTACTTACCTTACCGTGTGTGGAGTCACATGACCCCGCTCTGTTTGTTACTTTTGTGTTACTTTGCACTACATTGACGATGATTGGAAGCTGCGCCAGAGATGCCTTGAGACATTTTCCATTACATTAAAATTATTATTTACATTAAAATATTTGTTTACAGAAGATGCAAGAAATGCACTGTTTAAAATATTATTTACAGGATAGACAAGAGCTATTTTATTTAGAAGAGATACTGCTTATTTTCTACTTTTAATATGAAAAACATTGACAATAATTAATTTTGTTTCCAGAAGTGCGAGTTATTTATTTGACTGTTGGTTTTAGGCAATGTATGTTTTAATTTCAGTTGTTCAACGTTGATGTTCAGTAAGTAATCATAGATAGTAGATAGTGTGTGTTTCCTTCAATTATCTTCAAATCAAGTAATGCATCCTTCTTTCAGAAAGCTCTCACTTGTAATATGTGAGCATATTTACTGTACAAAACCTGTCAGTGAACTATTCGGGCAAAATAAACAAATAAATAAATAAAATAATCGTTCATTAATGGTAATTGAGGTAAATGTTCAATTAATCAAGATTTTGATGTCAAATCGCCCAGCCCTAGGGTTAATCTATTCTTATAAATACTCTACATCTGTGTACGTAAATATATAATGAATATATGCCTGACTATGTAATATATACAATAAATACTAAGAAAAAATTAATCCATTTCTGGAAATATATTTCAAATTAACATTTTTTGTTTATGTGAAAATTGTTTTTATACATACAAAGCCAAGAATCCTGATATTTACAAAATCCAGAAAGAATTATTAGCCATCCTGTGAAATTTTAACTCTTTTTCAGATATTTCCCAAGTGCTTTTAAACAGATTTTTTTTTTGCTTTACATTTTAAACATTATATTTTTAATAACAAATTTCTTTTGTCTTTTTTTTTCTTTTGTTTTATGAAAAATTGGTTTAAAAACTGGTTAAACGATTTAATTCTAGCTGAAGTCAGACAATTAAGACTCTAGATTTCTTTAAAGAAAGTGAATCTAGATTTTCTCACGAAGAAAAAAAGATAGTAGGCAATATTGTGAAAAATGTCCTTGCTCTGTTAAATAGCACTTGGGAAATATTTGAAAAATAATTTAAATATCACAGGAGTGCTAACAATTTTGCTTTCAATTATGTGGGTTTTTTTTCCACTGTATTTTTGTTTCAATTATAATATTAATTTTAAATATAGATTGCATAGCAAGGAAGACATAGTCTGACTGCTCATAAGCTAGCGTGTGACTTACACAACTAATGCTTAACTACTCTATAGTCTGGATTTCCACAAAAGGGTGCGGAGGCATTAAATCTGCCTACACTTCAGCAGATCTCACCACATCTCCAGGAGACTGAGGAGAACAAACAAACGCCAAGAACAAAAACTGGTTAATGGGGATAATCATCAGCCTCGGCCCATAGAGTGGGCAGAAAATGATGATTTATTGATGTGACTCAAGAGGAAACACTAATGCTAAACCTAACGTAGTCAAAAGCTGAAAATCAACCACAAAAGTTTGATTACATTTGAGATGCCAACAATTAACTGGCTATTGGTTAACTATTGGTCAATAATCTATTAAATCAATACACCCAATTGTTGATCCATTAAGCATGGGCGTCATTAGTATTTTGAAGTTTTTAGTAGTTTTGTTGTGCTGCATTCATTGTGGACATCATTAGGTATGTTCCCGTCCACCTTTTGGAATAGTGCGTAAAAGATGTTTAATGAAGATGCCAATAAATTTAGAAAATGCGCATATAAACACGTATGTGCACAACTGGATTGGATGAACGTTTTTATTTGCTAAAAAACTTAAATTACGATGGAAACATTCAACGGATAATTTCCAGCATGGGCATCGAAGAAAGTCATGTGATTTAGTTTTGACAGATCACTTGATGATTTGATGGTTTAGTATTATTATTATTATTATTACCTCCAGATGTGTCTTGGCCATCTGCGCTACCAAAGAGTAGTCTCACACCTCCAATAGCCAGTGCGTATTCATTGTGTTTCGACTTTTGTGGCGCAAGTCATTTACTATAGCACTTTAGGCTAGTTTTTACCAGCAGATGGCGATCTAGGCTCATTTTTAACAGTAGATGATGCTCTACGTTCATTTTTTACAGTAGATGGCGCTCTAGGCTAGTTTTTTTTTTAACAGCAGATGGCGCTCTAGGCTAGTTTTTAACAGCAGATGGCACTCCAGACTAGTTTTTTAACAGCAAACAGGGCTCTAGGCTAGTTTTTAACAGCAGATGGCACTCTAGACTAGTTTTTTAACAGCAGACGGTGCTCTAGGCTAGTTTTTAACAGCAGACGGTGCTCTAGGCTAGTTTTTAACAGCAGATGATGCTCTAGACTATTTTTTTTTTAACAGCAGATGGCGCTCTAGGCTAGTTTTTAACAGCAGATATCGCTCTAGACTTTTTTTAACAGCAGATGGTGCTCTAGGCTAGTTTTTAACAGCAGATGGTGCTCTAGATTAGTTTTTTTTTTAAAAGCAGATGGCACTCGAGGCTAGTTTTTAACAGCCCATATCGCTCTAGACTAGTTTTCTTAACAGCAGATGGCACTCTTGGCTAGTTTTTAACAGCAGATGGCTCTCTAGACTAGTTTTTTAACAGCAGGTGGTGCTCTAGGCTAGTTTTTTAACGGGAGATCGGGCTCTAGGTTAGTTTTTAAACACCCAATGGTGCTATAGGCTAGTTTTTACCAGTAGATGACGACCTAGGTTAGTTTTTAACCTTACACTCAAATGTTCACAATGATGAGTGTTTTGTATATTTAGCTGAATCATGTAAATTGGATTTTATGTTACGAGATTAATGTAAACAGCTTACTTTTGGACACTCTTGTAATTCGCTTAAACCTTTTTTAATTTTATTAATGATCATTTTAAGTTCGAGTGGCATCAGTAAGGAATTTTATATAAGGAGAGTATGGTCATTTGTAAAGCATACAGTGCAATCTGTTGGTAAAAACTAAGCTCAGAATCTATTCAAGAGGAAATCGCAATGCATTTTTCATCAGCTTTATTTTGTTATGATGGTGACAAAATGTGCCACTGAAGCAGACACGTCTTGCATTATTAAGGTTAACGATTATTCAATCAATAAAACATCAATTTAAACTGTTCAAGCATGGGAATTTGTGTAAACTGACATCCCTAACCTCACAAAAAGAGGTTTACTTTAGAAATAAAATAAATTTATGGTGTCAGCCAAGCTCAGGCACCAATGGGATGAGAGATCTCATCTTTACCCATAATGCTCAGCTCAGTGAAGGACATTGTGCGGTTGTGTAAATGCTGGCGACGACGCAGGCTGGCATGAATAGTGCAGCTGTGAGCGACTTTAGATCACTGTATCCTTCAGGTCAGATGGGGACAGAGTCTTTACACTGTGTCATTATATGTGCCCAAGTGCCAACACTAAACACATCATCCACAAACACACACTTTCTGCATTCAGATGAAACATTTGAGAACTTCATGTTTTAGTACCAAACACTTTGTTCATGTTTGAGAACAACCGTAATTACAAAGTAACAACTCCGAGCTGTGCACGTCCTCACAGATATTAACGGCAAGTCTAGAAAAGGCCAAAATAGATCCAAATAGAAATCATTATTTAAAAGAAGTTACAATAATAATAAATATGTTAATAAGTATAAATAAAATGTCATTTATAAAAATAAAAACATATAATGTATTTAAAATGTATTACTTTTCCTTGCAGTTAAACATCATTTGTGAAATATTTGAAAAAGAAATTCACAGGAGGGCTAATAATTTTGACTTCAACTGTATATATACATATATTAGGGATACTTATCCTCATTAAATATGGTTTTTATTGTGATGAAATGTATAAATAATGTCGTGAATAAAAATACATTGCTGTCAAGTACATTATGAAGGTATTAAGCTCTATTTATATAGGTCTGGTTGTGCATTATCACACCGCAGGAGTGCAGACTGATGCAAATCTGAATAATAATGGCCATATATGATCTAAACAGCACTCTAATGCGATCAAAATCACATCACTGCTTTCAGAAAACGATCTAAAAAGGGTATCGCTTTTATTTTTCAGCACAGGAAGTGAGATCAGGAAGGAAACGGTTATTTATGCTGCACTTTCTGCTGTGCCACACCTTTTATAAAGCACTCTGTGTTGACTGAACATGACATTTACAGATGTGGACACACACACCCTCTTACCTCACTCACACAACTGCTGGGCCAACCTCAGGAAAACAAACTTTATCCCAAACACCACCAAATATAACCTTTGCTTAAATAAAGCTTATGAGCTATATGAGCTGATGGTTCTTCTGGAAATCATCTGTTCAGTGGGCGATTCTTACCAGTAACCACCATCAACACTGCTGCTAATCTAAAGTCCAGCAGCTCCTAAATTCATAATGTCAACGTCTACTTTAAAATGACGATCTCAGACATTACCTCAGTGTTGTGAGTTTGCATGAGTGATGTTTTCAGTTCCTTCTAGAGCTCATCAACACTATATATGTATGTGTATATATATATATGTATATGTATGTGTATATATATATGTATATATATGTGTGTGTATATATATATATATATATATATATATATATATATATATATATATACACACGTCTACAGTGCCTGAATCTGAGTGATGAAATGGAAAAAACTGCTCATTCGGGATAATCCTTAATTATCTATAATATCAAGTGTTAAATATAATTTTAGTGTGATTGAAATGCATAAAAACCATGTGTAATTCTACACAATATTTAAAAATATTATTATATATACAGTTATTAGCCCTCCTGTGAAACTTTAATTCTTTTAAACATATTTCCCAATTGTTGCTGATTTTGTTTTCAGCACATTTTTAAACATAATAGTTTTAATAATTAATTTTCAATAACTAATTTACTTTGTCTTTGTCATGGTGACAGTAAAAATATTTTTCTACTTATTTTGATACTAGTCTTCAGCTTAAAGTGCAATTTAAAAACTTGACTAGGTTATTAGGTTAATTAGGCAAGTTAGGATAATTAGGCAAGATATTGGACAACAGTGGCTTCTCTGCAGAAAAAAAATCTTAAGGGTACTAATAATATTGACTTTAAATTTGTTTAAAAAAATTAAAAGCTCCTTTCCCCAGAAGAAAAAACATTATAGGAATTACTGTGAAAATTTCCTTGCTCTATTAATCATGACTTTGGAAATTTTTAAAAAATAATAAAAATTTTCCCAGGAGGACTAATAATGTTGACGTCAACTGTATGTGTATTATTAATTATTTTATTTTATGTATAAAATGTATACAAAAAACTAAATGATACATGTAATATTAAAACATTTAAATAGTGCATTACACAAGTATTATTATGACTAATTATTGAAATAAATAATTGTTTAAAATTTGAATTCATTATATATCACAAAGTACTTCTCATCTGTAATTCTTGTGGATCAAATCTTGCAGCATGATGCTGTTTAGGACAGGGTTCAGACCTGCCATAGATTCAAGTTAATAGAAAGACATCTGCAAGTGTTGCATGAAAATAAGCCATTTCCTCATGCTGATATACAGTGTAGTTCACTTTGCAGCAGTGTATGCTTTCTTAGCATGTTCAGTAGCCTGATCTCCTCTATTTATTTTTCCGTCACCGCTGTGGTTTGTCTATTCAGAGCGCAGCAGTGCAGTGCAGTACATCCACAGGACATTAGAAAACCCTTAAACATAAAGCCTGCAGTACTGCGGACAGAGCAGAACAACGCCTTCTGGCCCAACATCCAGACTTTTATAATGCAGACTAGAACAATCAGCCAACCAGTCACCATAAATGACCGTTTCTTATATACATAAAAAATTATTCAAAAATTAAAATGTAATGTTCATATAGAATTATTTAATCTATCTCTTTATATTTACAGTTACAATCAGAATTATTAAACCCCCTTTTAATTTTTTAAAAAATATTTCCCAAATGATGTTTAACAGAGTAAGGAAATTTTCACTGTATGTCTGATAATATTTTTTCTTCTGGAGCAGGTCTTATTTGTTTTATTTCGGCAAGAATAAAAGCAGTTCTTAATTTTTTAAAAACCATTTTAAGGTCAAAATTATTAGGCCCTTTAAGCTAAAGAACAGAACAAACTATCGTTATACAATAACTTGCCTAATTACCCTATCCTGCCTAGTTAACCTAATTAACCTAGTTAAGCCTTTAAATGTCACTTTAAGCTGTATAGAAGTGTCTTGAAAAATATCTAGTCAAATATTATTTACTGTCATCATGGCAAAGATCAAATAAATCAGTTATGAGAAATGAGTTATTAAAACTTATGTTTAGAAATGTGCTGAAAATATCTTCTCTCCGTTAAACAGAAATTGGGGAAAAAAATAAACAGGGGGGCTAATAATTCAGGGGGTTTAATAATTCTGCAACTGTAGTAAATAAATGAAGGAATAAATAAAAGAGTATTAAAATAGCATTTCTGCCATTAAAATGTGGAACCTGTGAAATTAATCTGAAACCAGGTTTTCAATTCGTAGTATTTTACAGTATGTGTGCATTTAAATGTATCCACCTAAGAAAATAATTGGTTATATAAGGTTAAGTTTATGGGTTATATTTAAATGTAGTTTTGTGGTAATAATCTTTTGCATAAAACATCTCTGTAACAATGTAGTTCAAGTATTAATGGCTTATAAACTGCCTATTATTAAGGTATTGTCTGTTTATTAGTACTTAAGTACATATTCTGCACCCCTAGTCCTACCCAATACCTAAACCAAACTACTACCTTAACAACTATTAATAAATAGCAAATTAGTAGTTTATTGAGCAGAAATACAATAATAGTTTGTTAATAGCGAGAATTCCTTAAAAAAAGTGTGACCTAAACCTCTTCTTTTAATTTAATTTGCTGCGAACACCAAAATGTGCCATCTCATCCTTGACCCTCATACAATAATACCATGGCATCTTCATTACTTTACTACAATACTTCTTTGTAGTGGAAAAACAATGTAAGAGGCACATGCACATGATGAACATTTGACCTTATCAGCATCTGACACGTTCACGTCACGCATTCTCAAAAAGCAAAATTTCCTTTTGTTAAATGATTTATTCATTTATTTACTAATATTGTTTATGATCAGCTTTTGTAGTGTATTTGAACTAAAAGCAATGTCACAATGTCTTTAAATAAACATTCACCCTGATCATTTTGAATAAACATTTCAGAAAAAACATCTTTCTTTATATTGGGATAAGGGATAGTTCACCCAAAAACAAAAATGTACTCTCCCTGAAGTGTTTCCAAACCTTTATGAGTTTCTTTCTTCTGTTAAACACAAAAGAAGATATTTTGAAGAAAGGTGAAAACCTGTAACCATTGACTTCCGTAGTAGAAAAAACAAATACTATGGAAGTCAATAATACACATTTTCAGCATTCTTCAAAATATCTTTTTTTGTGTTTAACAGAAGTGTCAAACAGATTTGAAATGAGTAAAGGGTGAGTAAATGATGACAGAATTTAAATTTTTGGGTGAACTATCCTTTCAGGATAATTTTAGCATATTAAATAATGTTTCTGACATTATAATGGTGTAATAATAAGCTTGAATTTTGGGTAAAGCTCAAAAACTATAGTGATAGTATGGTAAAAAAAAAGCAAAATTTGATCTCAGTGTACCTTGCAGGGAGTCCCGTCGGCAGCCAGAGCACCTCTGTGTGGCACCTGGTACAAGTCATTGGATGGAGGGGTTTGGTAGATGCTCTGGTGGGACGGCGGCACCTGGTATACCCCCTGCGGAGTGAGCGGCCTCTGCTGGATGGCGTGACTGTGTGGTGGCGAGGGCGTGGCAGGCATCTGTCCATCAAACATGGGACCAATAAGCAGTTTGAGGCGGTTGCCGGGGGCGATGCCCTGGCGGCCATGGAGCGAGCAGAGCCACCATCCCTCCAGACCACCAGTGTTCTGCTCAATGACGGTCAGGATATCTCCCTTCCTAAACGCAAGCTCCTCTGGAGACTCCGGGACATTGTCATATAGCGCTTTGGCCATCAGGTTCTATAAATCAAGAAAAGATTAAATTAATTCAGGGAATGATACAGGAAGTCATTTTTACCAACTGCAATTAGATTGTATAATTAATGTCATATTAGATGGTTTAGGTAATAAACTCAAGGTTAATTGTATAGATATGAATGGACTAGTGTTTACATTGATGCTTGAAACTAAAGGGTGCAGTATGTAATGCAGTTTTGTTTATAGTATTAATTTATTGTATAGTGAGCTCTGCTGTGACGTGAATTTCCCTTTGGAGTTATTAAAGTCTTGACTAACTAAATAATTAACTAACTAACTAGAATGCTGGTTGAATATGTATTTTTCAATTCAGTACTAGTACTTGTTCCATTAGTACTTGTTCATTTATAAATACCTTTTTTACAAGATGTAAAATAAGTCTCTGAGTGTGTATGTGAAGTTTCAGCTCAAAATACCCCACAAAATAGTGTTTTTAAGCCTAATAAACTGCCCCTATTAGGCTTTGATCTAAATTGTGAAGTTTTAGTGACTGTCGCTTTAAATTTAAACGAGATTGTGCCCCCAGCCCTCTTTTCAAAATGGGCGGAGCTACAAATGCCTGTGTGTCAGTATAGTGGCAGATTCAAAAACAACACTAACGTCTGCTAATGAGGGTGAGAGTCACTAATGGGCGGGGCTTTCCCCCTCCGATGACACGTACAAATGAAGAATGTCAATCAAAGTGTTTCTGCAGACTGTTTTTATCAAGTGTGATTATAAAAAAAAGAATTAATACATATTTACCATTAGAAGCTGGTTATATTCACACACTGTTGCCACACAACTGTGTTTAAACCCCTTATAGAAGTGATTTTAGCCGAATAGGTCCCCTTTAAAATACAAATGTTTATTTATTAGCTACTAGTACTCATGTATTAGATACTAGAACATATTAAATAGACACAAGTACCTGTTCCTTCGGTACTAGTACTAATAATTGCTTTAGACACTACCTATTAGTTGCTTTTGCTTTTAATAACATTTTATCTACAATTTGTACTAGTATCTTTTTTGTTACCTGTACTTTTTAGATGTTTGTAAATTTTACCTTAAGATCTTGCATCTGTTAAAAACATCTTAGTACTTATTCATTTACATTTACATTTAGTCATTTAGCTGACGCTTTTATCCAAAGCGACTTACAATTGAGGTTCACAAAAGAAGCAATCAGTACAAGAGAAAACAAAGCATACATAAGTGAAATCGGACTAGTCTTGAGTAGGTAAAACGCAATATACGAGCTAAGGGCAGTCAAGGTTTTTTTTTTTTTTTTTTTTTTAGTGGGTCAGGTGTAGACGAAAGAGATGAGTCTTAAGGCGATTTTTAAAGATGGACACAGATTCTGCCAAACGTGTTGTAAGAGGCAGATCGTTCCACCATCGTGGGACCGATTCAGAGAAAGTGCGAGAGAGTGATTTCTTACCTTTATTCATTATATTCTACTAGTACCTATGTAATAGAAACGAGTACTTACTACTTTTATTACTTAATACTTTAATAAATACTAGTACTTTCTCATTGGATACTAATATTCATTTCAGTAGTGACTGGTAACTATTCTGTTTACTCGTATTATTCATTAATTAATCGTATTACTGGAATATGTTTAAATTTTTTGACATTTACTTCTATGAGGATCTGTCATTGATCAACTATTCAGGAATGACTAGTATGTATTCTAATTAGTGCTGTCAAAAGATTAATCGTGATTACTCGCATTGAAAATAAAAGCTTGTATCTACATAAGTTACATACTGTGAATATTTATTTGTATATATAAATACAAACATACATGTATATATTTGAGCAAATGTTTATTATATTTAAAACAATTATTCATATCTAATACAAATTATATATAAATATATATGTAAATATTCTTTTTTTGTATGCTTTTGTTTTTAATATATATTTTTATTTATGTATTAACAATATTTATGCACAGCGATTACTACACACACATTATGCAAATACAACCTTTTATTTTGGATGCGATTGGTCATGATTAATTGATTGACAATACTAATTCTAATAGTGATAAGCACATATTTTACATATACTGTAAAAGTAGTACATATATTAATATCTACAAAATATGTGCTAAGATGACATAGATACATTTATAGATTAAATGTTCAAATTTGACCTCATCTGACCTAAATTCCTTAAAGTCACCATATTCTTTTTTTTTTTTACTTTTATGATTGAATATTACTTTATTAACTATAAATTATTTATCCTTTTTTTAAATCATGTCTCCTCATGGCCTTTATTCAAAATAACTTTCCCTCTTTATCAGCATCTCGTTATTAATTAAATTTTTAGTATGTGATCAACCTGTTAATCATAAGAGATCCACCAATGGCAAACCATAACCATGCAATCAAATCCTCATGGACAATATCAAGTCCCTCCTCCTTACATTAATTTTCATAGAGAAGAACAGACTACTGAAACCTCCATTTAAAGCTTTGTTCAATATTAACAGATTTACATAACCATTTTAGTGCATGACAAAATGCTCAAGCTAACCGCTAAGTATCATATGATTTGTTCAGTATTATCACAGTCACTGAGGCATGATCTAGGCATATTATATGATTACATACAGTGATTTTTGGACTCCTTTCACCAGCTCTTGTGGGCTGAAATATTAAGCGGCTTCCTGTAATATCACAATTAGATGTCTAAAAAACATCCGCATAACCCTATCCATGTCATTCGCCGGGCCTGCTGGGAGTTTCCTTTTGAAAGAAACCACTTCATCCGCAGCGCCTCGATAATAACTCAAACTCAAACTGAACGTCTGGCCGAGTCGGCCCACATCGGGCTAGGAAAATAATCATAAAATCTGCTCTGAGGACTCCGTAGCCAAAACATATTTCTCTGAGGGTCTGTGCTGGAAAACCATTTTTCTGTCAATCATTTCCAAACCACTGGAAGATAAAAAACCCCATGAGCGGCATTGGCAGAATTGAGTTCACATCATGCCAGTCCACAGGATATTTCATATCACTTCATATTTCACATTCTCTCATGTTAGACTGGAGTTTGACAACATTTATAAAGCAATATTTCAGAGCTCTGGTGTGTTTGGATTATATTGTACCTAACTTAGGAAAGACTAAGTATTTTAAAATTAAGTTTACACACTTTGTTTTTATTAAAAAGGCATTTATATTTATTTACATAAAATAGTCTTAATCAGAAAAGAGACAGATTACAGCTGAACTCTTCATCTTTAAATTCATTCAATTCTAATTCAGTTTAAATTCACTTCATATTGAGTTTACATTCGAATCCAGATTTAAATTCTAATTCAGTTTAAATTCACTTCAACTTGAGTTTATATTGCAAGTCCAAGTTCAAATTAAATTCACATCAATTCAATTTACATTTAAATTCTAACAAGAATACAGATGTTCGCTTAGTTTTAACTGCATTGTTATGGTTTAATTTAGTTCACATTTAAATTCAAACTGAATTCAAATAAGTTCTGTTTACATTTAAATTCCTACCAGAGTTTAAAAGATTCTGCATCTGTTTAGATTTAAACTAGTAGTTTGTTGTTTAAATTAGATCAGTTAGATTCATATTGAATTCACTTCATTTAATGTTTACATTCACATCCAAATTTAAATTAAATACACATCAATTCAATTTACATTAAAATTCAACAAGAATTAAGATGTTCGCTTAGTTTTAAGATTTTTATGGTTTAATTCAGTTCACATTTAGATTCATATTCAAATAAGTTCTGTTTACATTCAAATTCTTGCCAGAATTCAGCATATTCTGCATCTGTTTCAACTAGATTTAAGTTAGTAGTTATTAAATTAAATACACAATTCAATTTACATTTAAATTATAACAAGAATTTAAATGTTCGCTTCGTTTTAACTAGATTTTTATGGTTTAATTCAGTTCATATTTACATTTATATTCAAACTGAATTCAAATAAGTTCTGTTTACATTCAAATACAAGAAACCAATTTAGAAGATTCTGCATCTGTTTAAACTAGATTTAAACTAGTAGTTACATTTTATCAGTTACAGTCATGTTGAATTCACTTCATTTAACATTTACATTCATGTCCACATTTAAATTAAACACACACCAATTCAATTTACATTTAAATTCTAACAAGAATTTAGATATTCGCTTAGTTTTATCTAGATTGTTATGGTTTACTTCAGTTCAATTAAGTTCACATTTGCATTTATATTCAAATTAAATTCAAATAAGTTCTGTTTACATTCACATTCTTACCAGACACCTCTAGAATTGAAAAGATTCTGCATCTGTTTAAACTAGATTTAAACTAGTAGATCAGTTAGATTCATATTGAATTCACTTCATTTAACGTTTACATTCATATCCACATTTAAATTAAATACACAACAAATTCAATTCCCTTTTTAAAATTCTAACAAGAATGTAGATTTTTATGGTTTAAGTCCGTTCACATTTACATATTCAAATGAGTTCTATTTACATTCAAATTCTTACAAGACACCTCTAGAATTGAGAAGATTCTGCATCTGTTTAAACTAGATTTAAACTAGTAGTTTGTTGTTTAAATTATATCAGTTACATTCATATTGAATTCACTTTAACATTTACATTCAAATTCACATTTAAATTAAACACACCAATTCAGTTTACTATCAAATTCTAACTAGATGAGAAGATCCGACATTTGTCTTTTCACATTTCTACGGTATTTGGGATGTTATTTTCTGGTTTACTGATAAGGCTTAAATCGCAGTCTATCACTAACACCCCCATATCTTCGCTTTGAACACTTGTGTGTATCAGCCTTTCCTCAGGTTTTCTCTTAGCAGACTTTGTGTGCTTTCTTCGGCATTGCCTTTCCCACAATGTTAAGTAAACGGGTTCCCACGTGAACCTTCCTGTTTGAGCGGCATCATTATCTGCGATTGGGCGTCTGGTCGCATGGCTATTGTCTCACATTCATGGCCTCGGTCACCCGCATTAGGGCATGACAACATCCCCCGCGGCGAAAAACCACAGCACACTAATACAGTGAGCTTAGGAGCATGACCTCTAGGGTCACCATTGTCTAATAGGAGCGTTTTGTGTTCAGCTCGTAGCATTCAGACTGTTTAGGGCTTATTTGCTCACAGGAACAGAAAACTTCGTGAATGGGAGGAAAGCCAGAGAATAAAAAAAAAGGCATGAGAAAATCGTAGGTTGAATTAATTTAATAGTATATCTTTACTAAAGAAGAATTCTTATTTTAATTTGAACGAAAAACGTGCATTTAATTGCTTGGTCACACTATTTCAATGTATATTTCATGCTATTAATAAACCATTAACTAAGACTTTTAGCTCAAGAAAACTACTAATTAGCTGCTTATTAATAGTTAGTAAGGTAGAAGTTGGGTTTAGGTATTGGTAGGATTAGGGATGTAAAATAAGATCATACTTTAAGTGCTAATAAACAGTTCATATCTTAATAATAGGCAGGTAATAAGCCGCTAGTAAATAGTGTGAATTGTTACTTAAACTAAAGTGTTAGGAATTGTTTTATAAGCTTGTTTGGCTTATTTAAAGTGATGGTCAATCAGCCTTTTTGATGGCTTGATTATTATAATTTTTTATATGTATAACTTTATTATATACCAAACAAACG
>CAIGQV010018201.1:2454616-2466720 GCA_903798115.1 Danio jaintianensis | reverse complement strand
GCTGTATATGTATTTACGGTATTGTATATCTTTACTGTAAGATATACAATAATTTTCACAACTTTAAAATACAGTAACATACCACATAACTGTCCCACAGTAAAGTACAGTTCATATTACAGTTAAATACGGTGTCATTTACAAAAATGTTTTGGATCATTCAATGCAAGTTGAATTTCTTGGCTTATTTTAGCTCTCTGTATCCACACCTGGAGCAATGCCTTTACATCATCCCTCAGCTCTGAGACTTTTTTGGGAAATTCATGACTCACCCAGTCCTAAATAAAGATGTTTTTTTTTTCTGTGGCGAGACAGTTTGTGCTCATAAAATCAACCCTATAGAAATACACTACGTGCTAACCAACACAGAACTTGAAACCATTGCACAACCAAAATTACAACAGTTCAAGAAGCCTTCCTTCCTGCACTCTCATTGGGTGGTTTCTGGCTTTGCCCCAGAAAAATCATCAAGCTTGATTATGTAACTAAGTAAGTAAATGAGCACGCCAAAACACACTAGAGAAAAGAATCTCAGCCAAAGTCACCAAAAACTGTGCCCTGAGGGTGTAAAAACAAAAAAGCACTACACAAACAGAGCTCATTAAATGGTCTCGGCTAAAATGCAAACCCCCTACCATGCAAAAAGTGGTGTGTTCCTCCAGTCTAATGGAAATAAGGCCAGCTCACTTTACCGTTCCCCTGGAGGGAGGGCGGTTTGGGCAGGACTGGTGAACCAGCACCTTTTACCTTCATTTCACTCGAGTAAATATAGAAGATAATTACCGTAATGACTCTAATACAGACCCGATGACTCAACCTGGCCATCGTGTGGAGTGAAAGAGAATGTAATAAACAGGACTGGCTTTAAAATCACTGTTTACTTTAGATAATTCTTGAGGTAGTTTGTTTTTCTTTGTAACTATTTACAATGCAGTGCGTCACGATTTGCTGGAAGTACAAGTAAACCACCTTTAGCAAGCGGCCGAGGATAATAATAGCAGCAAAACGTGATCAGTGATTTCATACATACAATAGAGTGATCAATCAATGCTCTCTGACATACAGTAAGTTAGACATGAAAACAGTAGAAGCTATAGAAGATGCATTAAAAGAGATTGTGGATCTTTCCATGAAATGTTATGTAACACATTGTGAATTGAAAGCTCTCATTTCTCATACAGTGTGTACTTAATATTTTTGTGGGAAATACATTGAATTCAATGACTGATATGTTGAACTGCATATAAAAGTGTCTAAGGGAAATAAATAAATATTGTGCTTAGTGAAAATGCAAGGTATTTGAACAGTATTTTTTTATTATGACTCAGATATTACTGGACATTTGACCATTAAGATAAAAATGCTGATTATATGGTGATTTCAATAATCATGCTATTGTAATTTAGCCATGATGTTATAGTTTTTGAATAATAATAAATAGTGCTGAAAATAACATATATTGATATTATTATATGATTTACAGTTATGTGTGTTACAATTACAGTTTGTAATTTGTTTTACTGATGAAATTTCTTACAAATACTATATATAAAATGAAAATGTTGTCATTCAGAAGAGTCAAGAAATCAATATAAGGTGGAATAACTCAGATTTTATTATTATTATTGAGTTATTATTGAGTTCTGAGTTATTATATCTAAGTTATTATATGAGTTATTAAAAAAAAAAAAACTCTAAATGACAATATTCGAAATTTGGAGGAAATGTTGTCTTTAATAAAATAACCCACATCAACATTTTACCTAATTATCCAGTAAATCCAAACAGAGAACAAGTGGACTCTTAATTATTTGTTCAAAGCTGTAGCAGTAAAAATTAATGTGCGTAATTATTAATATTAAAATCACAATAAAAGAGACACTGTAAAAAAATATATTGGTTACTTAAACAAGTGAGTAAAAGCATTAGAAGCGACAAGCAAAAACGTTGTAACCTGGAACTGGTACTTGACTTAATTTTTGTAATTATGCACATAATTAATTAGTTTAATAATTTTAAAGCAACAGGTTTGCTCACTTTTTTGAGTCAAGTCAACTTATCCCTTTTAACGTTGCATTTTTTAAAATTATATTCTACAATAGACAATTTTTGTTAAGCTAACTTTGTTTCATCAAATAGCAGCTTGTGAAAAAAATGCAGCATACATAACAAATGCAACTGCTGAATGAATGAATGAATAGCACACATTAACATTTTTACCAAATAAACCAGTAAACTCAAACAGAGAACAAGTGGTCTTTTAATAACGTTTTCATATTTTTTCAGTAATAAAAAAGTGTGGAATTATTAATATTGAAATCACTATTAAAGACACACTATAAAAAAATATTAGTTACTTAAGTGAGTAAAAGCATTAAAACCGACAAGCATGTTAAATTAGAAAAAAAAAAGTATACTGGCTTCGATGTTCAGTGATTAAATTTTCTAACATTCAGTTGCCATTCTTGGAGTATGTTAAATCTCTGAAACTTGAAGCAGTTACTATACACTAAATGGTTGCCTGTCTTGCACTTTTAGTCTGTACCTTTCAGATACAACCCATTCTTGAATTCTAAACCACAAGTTTTTACAACCACAACCTATTCAGTTTAATATATTTTCCCTTTTCTCTCTCTTTTAAATGTTTATTTTCTTTTTTCTTTTATTATCATTATTTATTTTACTTGATACACCACGCTGCCAACCTTAACTTTTGGTACTGACCTGTTTATATGCTTAATTTGTAAAATGAATGCACATCATATATTGTTTATGCACATCATATACTGTTTGTTGCACAATATGTGGGTTATAGTGTGGTTTTTATTCTTTAATCAATTTTGTACAGTTATATATTTATTTATTTCTATTTGTGCTGTTGTTTTCTCTTTTACTTTAGTTTGTTTGTTTAACTGTAACAAAAATATGATAAATAAATCTTATTAAAAAAAAAAACATAAGCAAAAACATTGTTACTTGGAACTGGTAGTTGACTTGACTTAATTTTTGTAATTATGCACATAATTAGTTTAATAATTTTAAAGCAACAGATTTGCTCACTTTTTTTGGGTAAAGTCAACTAACCCCTTTTAACATGGCATTTTTATTATATTATAAAATACACTACATTTTTGTTGACTATGTCGTCAAATAGCAGCTCATGAAAATGAAATGCACATACATAACAAATGCAACTGAATGAATGAATGAATGAATGAATGAATTAATGGGTAAATCTGATTTGTAGCCAATGTGCATGAGAGTAAATAATTTTTAAATCTTAGTGGTTTTTCGCTCTGACATCCTGGAAACTCCCACCGGGGGTCTGATTGTATGGTGCTGATTGTGACGGTGGTCTCACAATCACGCCATGTTTCACTTTACATACTGTACAATCAAAAAAAAAAGGGTGGACGAGACACCAAAGAAAGAGTTATCTCATTTCAGTAATGTCAGTTTTCACCATCCCTCCTTTTTCCTCAGCACTGTGAATCAGTGATCGCCCACACTAAACGCTGACAACACCAGCAAAAAACCCCCGCCCACCAACCAGCCAACAAACACAACAAACACACACATACCAGCCAACATCACAACCTCAACCTCTAATCATACACTGCAGGCTTTTCCTTTAACACCTTTAAACCGCACTAGCATTTCTGAGCAACTGCACGATTTTAAAGTTAGTTTTAGTGGGCGAAACTTAAGTGGCAAAAAATCTGGCAAGCTTTGATCATCATAACTGAAACAAGATCTAGCTTGTTGTAATGTAATGACATTTATGCATCTAATCAGTCCAATAAAAGGCCAATTTAGCATCTTAATGTCTGAATAAAACAACCGCAGTGTTGTTTCGCAATTAGAAAGTTCTGTGCCACCCTTCAGCTTGGCATCTCAAAACAACTACTGCTGGTTTCATAACTGTACACATCCTGCAGATGGAGAAATACATGACAGATGATAAAAACCACATTCTGTTTACTCTGAAATGGTATTTGACATTTACTACTAGAAATGACCATTTAAACACAAAAAGCAGAACAACTTAATTAACATAATAAGTTTGGTTTAATATATTGTTTTTTACAGTGTGCATGTGTGAAGTTGTCACACACTGACAAAAAAAATGTACAAATCTCACACAGAAATTCTTTGTAACTAATGTGTTTTTGAATTGCATTGCATTTTGATGTTGTCAGTTTCCAAAGTGAATAAACTGGCTGAAATGACAAAATAAATGAATAAAAATATTTCTAAAATATATTCAAGAAAAAAAAACAAATCGTTAATCTAATAAATCATCAATTGAATGCTAATGTATGATAATTCACACCCCTAATAACCGATAACTATATATTTTTGGAAGCTGATAATTGATTTATGGGCCAATAAATAGAAATCTTGATATGAAGTTTTCTATGTTTTCATTTCTGCACTGAACCATCTCAATCTTCTGCATTTCTCATATTGCATTTCTAATGCCCTCATTTATTATTATTATTATTATTATTATAAATAATAATAATAATAATAATGATAATCATCACTTTTGGATCTTTTAATAATCTTAATAATCTTTTTTCAAACCTCAAAGTGAATAAACTGGCAGAAATTACTAAATAAATTAATAAAATTAATAAATGAATACAAATCTAATAAATCATTAATCAAATGCTAATGCATGATAATTCACACCCCTAATAACCAATAACTATGTATATTTAGAAGCCGACAAGGGATTTATAGGCCGATAAATATAAATCTTGATATGAAATTTTCTGTTTTTATTTCTGCAATGAAGCATCTTAATATTTTAAATTTCTCATATTGCATTTCTGATGCCCTCATTTATTTTAATTATTATTATTATTATTATTATTATTAATAATATGAAGAATGATAATCATCATTTTTTTAATAATGCTATTCTTTTTTCAAACCTTATAAACTGGCAGAAATGA
The DNA here is from genome assembly GCA_903798115.1 of Danio jaintianensis. NCBI lineage: Eukaryota > Metazoa > Chordata > Actinopteri > Cypriniformes > Danionidae > Danio > Danio jaintianensis. The sequence goes on along the minus strand of CAIGQV010018201.1, from coordinate 2,461,759 downwards.
CAAAATAGATAAATAAAAAATATCAAAAATATATTTAGTAAAAAATACAAAATTTGTCAAATCGTCCATCAAATGCATGTACATGATAATTCACACCTCTAATAACCGATAACTATATATTTTTTGGAAGCCGATAAGGGATTTATGGGCCGATAAATATAAATCTTGATAGGAAATTTTCTCTGTTTTTATTTCTGCTCTGAAGCATCTCAATATTTTACATTTCTCATATTGCATTTCTGATGCCCATAATCATCATTGTTATTATTATTGTTATTATTATTAATAACAATAATAATAATAATAATATTTATCATCATCACTTTTGTATCTTTTAATAATCTTAATAATCTTTTTTTCAAACCTTAAAGTGAATAAACTGGCAGAAATTACAAAAGAAATGAATAAAAAAAATTCTAAAATATATTTAGTGAAAATATTACAAACTTCAAATAAATCAAATCATTATTCAAATGCTAAAGCATGATCAATTAATGAAACTTATGTTTTTATTTCTGCAATGAAGCATCTGAATATTTAGCAATTCTCATATTGCATTTCTGATGCCCTCATTTATTAATAATAATAATAATAATAATCATCATCATCATCATTTTTGGATCTTTTATTAATCTTAATTATCTTTTTTTTCAAAGCCCCAAAATGAATAAACTGGCAGAAATAATCCATAATTTATCTTTTATACTTTAATATTGGCCCGATAATTTATGTTGATACCGATATGGCAGCTGATAAATCGTCCATCCCTAGTTTTGAAAATATAATTGTGATGCAAACATTCCCACTAAATGAACACTGGTCGAGATGTTACCTAATCATTATAGCTAAAAACCGCCACTAAGAACCACATACTGCTGCATTTGTAAGCAGTGTTTGTGTAATGTGCGAGAACGGTGTGTATTTCACACCAGCGGGTCAGTAAATACTGAAGGATGCAGTGTAAATGGACAGAGAGGTAACCGGGTTCATCCATCCAGTTGGAGACAGTTTAAAATATAATACCCCCCCTGAATCGACGAGTGGTTCGAATGTGTGCTAGATTTATGATGTCACAGCAGGGGCGGCCCTTCAAGAGTGGGAAATACACCCTCAAGTGTCATCTCAATTTCACACTTCTTAAGGAAGGCTGCAGTGGTCCTGCGCAGATAAGCGGTGCATGAGTTTGCTGTAAATTACTATCAAAGGATTTCGGGTCAATAGGGCAAACGCGTTGTGCTTTGACATGTCTAAATGAAGGAGAAAAACATATGTCATTAGAAAACGCTGTGTGTCACAAGACGGGCTAGAAAAACAGCACCTGTTATTTTTTCAGTCAACCAGGAAATTGTAAAAAAAAAAATTAAAAGGGAAATGTAGTGCATGATGTATCAAATTCTCTTATGAAAGCATTTAAAATGTAATATTTTGTCCAGGATTTTTTAAGATGCAAGTTACAATGTGTATAACAAGTATATAAAAAGGTAAAAATAAAATAGGAATTTATATTTTGCATGCATCTTACAACCAAATATATAAAAACGTTAAAAAATGTAATTTAAATTTTGCATAAATACAGTAATAAATTAATCAAAATATTTCTAAAATATATTTAGTAAAAACAGTACAAAATTTATCAAATAAAATTCTTTTGTAAATAAATCATTAAACAAAGGCTAAATTAAACTAAATTGCATGTAAACAAATTTTCAGTGCTTGACACGTGCATGCACAGTATAGTATATAAAAAGGTAAAAAAAAAAAAAAGTGATTTATATTGTGCATAAATAGTTTAGTATTTAAAAAAAAAAAGCTAAATAAATGAATAAAATTATTTCTAAAATATATTTAATAAAAAGTACAAACTTAAAAACAAAAAAAAAATATATATATATATAATTATTTTGTAAAAAAATCATTAAACAGATGTTAACGAAATTTTCAATGAATGACACATGCATGCGCAGTATATAAAAAGGTTAAAAAAGGAATTTATATATTGCATGAAAACAGTTTAGTATTTTTTTAATACAAAATAAATAAATATAAATATTTCTAAAAAATATTTGAGTAAAAAAGTAGAAAATTAGACAAAAAAATTAAATAAACATAATTATTTTGTAAAGAAAAATTAAACAAATGCTAAATTAAACTAAATTACAGATGAACAAAATTTTCAGTGAATGACACATGCATGCACAGTATATAAAAAGGTGAAAGGAATTAATATTTTGCATGAATACAGTTTAGTATTTTTAAAATACAAAATAAATAATTACATAAAAATATTTCTTAAATATTTTAGTAAAGTAGAAAAATTGTCAAATAAATTAAATAAAAAGAATTATTTTGTAAAGAAAAAGAATTAAACAAATGCTAAATTTAACTAAATTACATATGAACTAAATACCTTTTAAGTATTTAAAAGGTTAAAGTAATTTATATTTGCATAAATACAGTTTAGTATTTTTTTTTATACAAAATAAATTAATAAAAATATTTCTAAAATATATTTAGTAAAAAAGTGCAAAATTAGTCAGATTAATTAAATAGAATTATTATTTTTTTTAAATGATTAAACAAAAGCTAAATTAAACTAAATTACATATGAACAACATTATCAGCGAATGACACATGCATGCACAATTTTCCATTAACGTCAATAGCAGAAGTTGAGCATCTAGTGATGACCATAGTAAAGAGCCACAGTTCAAGAGGAAACCGTCCACTGCTATCATATCGCAATTATCTGCAGCTGTCAAAGTTCCTCTTATCAGAGTTTGTCAAGTCAGAAGATCACTCTAAATCACCAAAAAAGGTCAACCATCCTCAAATAGATCAATCTAAAACTGTTTACCTTTCATTGGGGAGTAAACAAATAATTTATTTGCATCATCTGCATCAGCTTTACTAGAAATGCATGGAGGAAATATTCAATTTTTTATGACTAGAAAATGATGGTAATCCTAAAATGAGCACAAATCCATAATATGCAATATCATAAGATAAATGCATTCAGGCAAGAATTCAACCACACATTCAAGGCGATGAAATGCAACACTATACACTCAATTGCTGCTTGTTCAAACTACTTATTTAAAATGAGTTGAAACAACACAATTCTTAAGTTTTTTTTTTAGGGACAACTTAATTGTTTTGTTTAATCTAAAATTTACAAAACGAATTAAGTTAATTTAATCGATTCGTGTTGGGACAACATGAAGGAATTGAGTTAACTTATTAGTTTTTGCTAATTTTAGTGGATTGAACATAAACAATTAAGTTGTCCTCCCAGAAAACCTCAAGAATTGTGTTGTTTCAACTCATTTTAAATAAGTAGTTTGAACTATGCAGGAGGTCTCTCGGCTCTTTTACAATCGTCTTTTTTCTTTGTCCGTGTGTTTGGTACAGGGCAGATCTGTGCCGCGGAGCGCTGGTTGAGACCTGCTCTCTGAATAGCCCTTGTTCTTACCCTGGTGAATGTGGAATGCCTGCTGAGAAGTGTTCTTTATGCACAATACCACCCCGACACACACACACACAAACTAAACACATGCATATACAGACTCACACACACACACACACACACACACACACACACACACACACACACACAAAAGTCTTCATACTCCAATGTTCTCCAATAGATCCTCAGGAACGTAAAGTCCTTTCGGTGAGTTCCTTTTAGCATTTCATAACTTTTCAACAGGCTCCGAAATGAACTTTTTCATAGTTAAAGAATAGTTAAAGGAATGAAAAATTATCCCATAATTTGCTTGCCTTCAAACCGGTCTAGGTTTATATCTTTTTCTTTTAGATGAAAACATTTATATTATTAAATAACCTGTTAAAAAAAATCTTCTTGTCCTAATTTTTTTGTTTGAACTAACATCAATCAAACTGACTTAGAATATTAAGTTAAACTTTGTGTAATAAAAATTATTATTTATTAATTAAATAATTACTTTAAGCCTGATTAACTTATTAAAGTGAGTTAAAGTAACATAAATAACATTTGACCTGGCTTTTTGTCATATTTTTACAATGTTGTGGTCATTTTCAAGCATCTGTGAATCATTAAAGTAATCCACATGATTATATTGGGTTCATGAAAGCTTTCTGAAATGATGTGATTGTTTTTTTTTTTTTTAAATCTATATTTAAAACATAATAATCTATAATCACTGACTTGCCGTAAACAATTCATAAGTAAGCTATGACATAGGATAATAATCCTGGATAAACATATGAACACAACATTTTAAGATCTGTTTATCTGTTGCAAAGAGTTCTACATTTAGCATTTAACCAAAGGTCATTGCTTCCCACCAATCCAAAGACAAAACCGGCAGATCATTACAAATATTTGGTGGTACAGGTGAGATTATTAGAGTGGTTTTCATTTAGAAAATCTCAGAGAATCAGAAAACTGAGCGGAGAGAAAATCTTTTATGATTTTTCCCATTTCCACAGAATATCCTTAATTGACATAGAAAACATTTTTGCTCAGAAATGCAACAAATAATGTTTTTTTTGTGAAACATACTCCAATAATCTGTTTTATAACTTCATTAAATATGTTCTTGTTATTGTTATATTTTAGTTTAAATTAATCATTTCTTTTGACCTTTTATTAATCAAAGACACTGTTTTCAAAAGTGATGATAATAATAATAAATGTTTCTTGAAGCAAATTAGCTCATATTTGAAGTATTAAACTTAAAATATTTTACTATATAGTACACTGAAGACTTAAATAATGAAAATGATTTTAAAGATTGAATTTTTATATTAAAAATAAATTACATTTTTATTGCAATAAAAATGTCAGCTTTTTTCAATATCATTCAGCCCAAAAAATAGCATTTTTTTGTGAAACATACTTCAATAATCTGTTTTATAACTTCATTAAACATAAACTATTTTCTTGTATATTAATTCAAATTAATCAATCATTTCTTTTGAACTTTTATTAATCAAATACATGGTTTTAACTGTCATTTGTTAAGTTCATTAAGCAGCACAACTGTTTTCAAAAGTGATGATAATAATAATAAATGTTTCTTGAAGCAAATTAGCTTATATTTAAAGTATTAAACTTCAAATATTTTACTATATAGTACACTAAAGACTTGAATAATGATGCTTAAAATGAATTTAAAGATTTAATTTTTACATAAAAACATTTAACATATTTTCATTGCAATAAAAAATGTCAGCTTTTTCCAATATCGTTCAGCTCTATAAAATAGCATTTTTGTGAAACATACTTCAATAATCTGTTTTATAACTTCATTAAACATTAAATATTTTCTTGCTAATGTTATATTTGAATTTAAATTAATCATTTCTTTTCAACTTTTATTAATCAAAGACACTGTTTAAAAAAAAAATTAAGCAACACAACTGTTTTCAAAAGTGATAATTTTTTTTCCCCTTTTTGTTCCCCTACTGTGCAATAAACATGTGCAATACTTTTTCATACGCACTTGTGCACAGCACCTTATAACAGTATACAATGCAATACTTTCTCCATACGCATTTGTACACAGCACCTTATAACTTGTATAACTTGTATATTTATAACAAATCTGTACAAACAATTCATCATCCAGAGCTCTATTGTCTAACTGCATCTCTGTTTAATGTTTGTCGTATTTTTTATTTTTTTTTCTCATATTTATTTTGTGTTGTCACTTGTCACTTTACGTACACTGGAAGCTTCTGTAGCCAAAACAAATTCCTTATGTGTGTAAGCACACTTGGCTATAAAACCGATTCTGATAAGAAATGTTTCTTGAAGCAAATTAGCTTATATTTGAAGTATTATACTTCACATATTGTATTATAAAGTTCACTGAAAACTTGATGCATAAAATGAATTTAAAGATTTAATTAAAAAAGATTTCACATTTTTTCTTTGCAATACAAAATGTCAGCATTTTCCAATATCGTTCATCCCTACAAAATAGCATTTGTTTTGTGGAACATACTCCAACAATCTGCTTTAGAACTTGTTTAAAAATGTTTTAGCAACAAATGTGTACACAAGAATCCTTCATGGTAACTACAAACAACAAAATCACTCTGTTTTCACTCTCTCGTCCTTGTATTTCACATTTCTTTTCATTTCAGTGGGGTAACCCCCTATTTTTCCCCTTCAGCCAGATTCCAAACAATGTACATTTCCAAACAAAACCCTGACTTGGATTACAGCCTGGAGAGAGACTTAAAAAAACACCCAAACGTTTACTTCACCTAATCAGTTCTTTGTGCCCGTCAGGCTATTTGTGCCACAGTTACATAAGAGTGAAAAGAAAGCAGGGTACAGACGTTTGAGTGTGTCTGGGTGTACAAAAAGGAGGGGTCGACTCTTGTTTCGATGTGCTCCTGAAGGAAAAATCTATGGTGGAACAGTCTCATACTGTTCCCAGGTCTGTAAGAAATGCTCTGAAATCTAATAAGAGGGCGTACAGGCCTGCTTGTTTGAGGATTATTTACGTCTTGTGTATCTTCTCGCACCTGTGCACCTGTTGGAAAGCATAACTTACGTCCACAGGCAGGGTTTCTGAATGACCTTTGATGCGTGACGTCAAGATGTGGACCGTGTGAACTTTGAGACTACAAGTCGAGGTCTGTTTAGTGTCTTCAAGGCTCCAAAGGTGGAAAAAACAGCTCTGGTGAAAACTTAATATTTAACTAACTGCACTTGCTTCATGGCTGTGTGAAGGCCTTGCTTGATACCCAAAAAAGCAATCAAGGGCTCAATGTGCCTTTAAAACGGTCCAATAGGTGTGTCGATAAAAAAAAATCACAAATATTAAAATAACTGAAGAAAAGTCTCTCAAAAATCAAAAAGACACAAGTTAGATCAAGTAACAAGCAATTTACTGAAGAATAAAGGCCATTGTCCATTGTCAATGCCAAGCTAACAATGTTAGAACTGGGAGCCATCTTAATATAAGGAGTCATATTTCATTTTATATGATTTATAAATAAATGTTTTTTTTATTTATATAAAAAATATTTTATTCATAAATAAATATTTTTTATTTTATTGATTAATAATACAAATAAATAAATTAATAACTAACTAAATAACTAAATAAATATACAAAAAATAAACTATACATACATTGGTTATAT
>CAIGQV010018201.1:2423484-2442415 GCA_903798115.1 Danio jaintianensis | reverse complement strand
TCTTTCTTTCTTTCTTTCTTTCTTTCTTTCTTTCTTTCTTTCTTTCTATTCTATTCATTTGCTTTAATCTGAAACTTTTTCAATTATTTATTTTATTTCATTTACAGTAATTTCAATTACAGGACATCTTACACTGTTAAAATGAAAGGTTCTTTATTGGCATCAATGATTCCATGAAGTCCCATTAAAACCCAAAGCACATTTTTACATTCTACAGAAGGTTCTTAAGTGGATGAAATGGTTCTTTTAAGATCTATTCCCTGAAAAGCTCTTTAAGGAACTCAAAATATTTCTACTATGGTGTTACTGCAAAAACTCTATTTGTATTAATAAATGAGTACAGCAACTGTGGCATGTTGCTTATATTTTGATGTAATTTGTGTTTGTTTTGATGAGAACGTTAACTCTCTGTTGTTTTACGAACAGTCACTTGGTATTTCACGTAGAAGATCTGGGCGGCATGGTGGCTCAGTGGTTAGCACTGTCACCTCACAGCAAGAAGGTAGCTGATTCGAGCACCGGCTGGACCAGTTGGCATTTCTGTGTGGAGTTTGCATGTTCTCCTCGTGTTGGCGTGGGTTTCCTCCAAGTGCTCCGGTTTCCCCCACAGTCCAAAGACATGCACTGTAGGTGAATTGAATAAACTAAATTGGCCGTAGTGTATGAGTATGTGTGTGAATGTGAGAGTGTATGGGTGTTTCCCAGTACTGGGTTGCGGAAAACATATGCCGGAATAGTTGGCGGTTTATTCCGCTGTGGTGATCCCTGATAAATAAGGGACTAAGCCAAAGGAAAATGAATGAATGAATGATTTGCAAGACTAAATCAACAGTCTGCTCATAGCCAGACAGCACTTTCAGTAGGATTAAATAACTACAAGCCGTTAGTTTGCAGTTTCAGTAAAGACGTGGAACAACAAGCGAAGAAAGTTATTAGTTTTAGCAAACTCTCTCCAGTTGTCGCCATAACGATGGTTGCCAAGGCCAAGAGATTTGTGGTTGCTCTGTACTGAAGGATCTGGGTGACTGCAGGCTGTTGATGGTGGGCGATGCTTGAACTATTTTTGTGTTTAACAGCTGGGTTAGACAATAAAAACTCACAATACACATGGTTTGCATAATGGAATCATTCTGTGGGACTCTGGAGGCTCCAGCAAGTGGGTAACGCATGTATCCTGAGGGGGCTGTCTGTGAACTGCTTGCACTTGGCTTTTGAGAGCTGAACCGAGGGAGGATTGTTTTTAGACTGATTCTCATAATCTGTGAAAATGATCGCAAAATAACTGTATGGATGCACTTTGGTGTGAATTCATACTGCTGTGTGTGTGTGTTTGTGTGAGTTAAATGCTTTTCTTACTTTTTTGGTCAAGTTTCTAGTCCAAATGTCTAAAAATTCTTAAATCAAATATCACTTTTTAGACAAGCAAAACATGTTATCTTGTTTTCAGAAGTAATATGTCAAAATTAAGTGAGTTTTTCTTTAAAACAAGCAAAATAATCTTCCAATGGGGTAAAATAATCTTGTTTTCACTTTGAAATATTCATTATTTTGCTTGTTTTAAGCAAAAACTCACTTAATTTTGACTTATTATTTCTGAAAACAAGACAATATTTTGCTTGTCTATAAAATGCTTCTTGATTTAAGATTTTTTTTAAAGATATTTGGACTAGAAACGACAAACTCTTAGTAAGAAACGCATTTTTTTGCAGTGAGTGTGAGTGCATTCTGGTGTGTGTTTGTATTCTAGGCAGGAAGTTTAGATGAAATGTAAAGTATTTCATGCTGACCAACAAGTGCACTCGAGGGGGAGAAAGTGAAGGAACCATGGTGAGCAGCTGTCAGATACATTTGAAAATAGTGCTTTTGTTTTTAACACATAGCCTGCTGTATCATATTTGATAAACAAATGTCTAAAGATCTTGAAAAAACCTGACGATGCTGAAAAAAAAGTTTGTACTGTCAGTACTTGGGCTTAGGGTTGTGGTAGATGTTAATAAAATACAATTAATGGGTGATTTAATAAATAATATAAATAATTGTGCGGGACGGTGGCTTAGTGGTTAGCACTGTCGCCTCACAGCAAGAAGGTCACTGATTCAAGTCCCGGCTGGGTCAGTTGGCATTTCTGTGTGGAGTTTGCATGTTCTCTCCATGTTGGCGTGGGTTTCCTCTGGGTGCTCCGGTTTCCCCCACAGTCCAAAGACTGGGTGAAATGGATGAACTAAATTGGCCGTAGTGTATAAATGTGTGTGAATGCGAAAGTGTATGGGTGTTTCCCAGTACTGGGTCGCAGCTGGAAGGGCATCCGCTGCGTAAAACATATGACAGAATAGTTGGCAGTTCATTCTGCTGTGGTGACCCCTGATAAATAAGGGACTAAGCCGAAGGGAAATGAATGAATGAATATAAATAATTCTCATTAACTTCCAGCCGCAGCTGTATCTCTTCTAGCAACAACCATAATTCAAAATTCATCATTCAAAGACACAATTGAAAATGCCATTATGTGTCAGGAGCATTATTAAAAAAACACGTGAGACACTTTGCATGCATTTAATATGGTTTCTATGTTAAAAAAAATCTATAAAGTATTTGATGTCTCATCTTTGACCCATACATTTGATTGTTCACTGCATTTTAAGAATTGTTTTATTAAAATGTCAAATTTTCATAAAGAATTTTCATTAGAAATGTCTAAAACAAAAATGATACATCAATCAAAACCTGTCTGAAGCTGTAACAGAACAAAATCTGTGCAATAAAAATATTAATTCCGAGCCTGTTTCTCAGATCTACACTGTAATGAAAAATCTTACTGCCTTTAAATTGTTTAGCTGAATCAAATGAAATATTCTAATCATCTCAACTTACATTAGTCAAGTTAAACTTCATATAACTAAAACAATTTGGCTAAAACCTGATTGAACTATTAAAATAAGCAAAATTACACAAAAAATGGTGTACAAGGCATCCACTTGTAAGTCACTTTGGACAAAAATGTCTGCCAAATGACTTCATGTAAATGTAAAAACAGTTGTTGTCATGACTTTTTGTCATATAATTTTTTACAATGTAGACTAACGTTGGTCAAGGGCACACCAAAGATTTATGGTGGCTCTCTGTAACTTTCCTCCTTGAGATTGAACCTGAAGGCTTTGTGTTTGAAGCTTGGATACTATGAAGTCTCCGCTCATCCAATCCATCAACACCGCTAATCAGCAGAGCTTCCTGTGGCATCAGCAAACTCTCGACAGCTCCTCTTATTCTCTCTCCGGGTCCTTTATAATCCCGCTGACCTCCCGTGACCCTGTGGCTATGGAGCATTGTTTGGGAATCCAGGCCACGTGAAGGCCAAGGGGACCAAAGAAAGAGCCACTGCTGTTTGGAGACGAAGGGCCTTTTTTTAAGAGTTAGCACCTCAGCAGAAATAGCATAGTAAGACCCCTGCTAAGGGATCAGTGTGTCGTCTTTGAAGATGGTATACCTTTAGATTAGCTATGTATGGGATGTCCTGCAGTGCGTAGGACATCAGTTGTCTTCATGAATTTCAATGATGAATGGGGTATTTGCTTCGCTGTTTTGAAGGAAAAAACGTTGGGATTGTTATAATAGGATTGTCGATTGTGAAAATGCACTTTGATATTTTTTTAAACATACACAAAGAAATTATTTTCTGAACAAGTATATTTTCAGTAAAATATTAAAACATTCTTGCATACTGGAGAAGCAAAATGACAAGATATGTCTGTATTTTTAAAAAATAAAGTTACAAAATTAGGTTACTTCATGCTTGGAAATGTTCCAGATTTATTAGTGAAAAAATTATTTCAAAGATTCAGAGTTATTTTTTAATAATAATAAAAAAAAAGCTCCAGATACTATTGGCGTAGGTTTTACATGAAAATACTATTTCAGTTTATTTAATAAAAATTAAACTCCTTAAATTACTTCTTAAAAACTAAATTTTTTAACCCATTGAATGAGTGTATGAATAATATTATATCAAAAGTTCACACTTAGCTGATGATTGATTATAAAGCTTGTTTGGCATGCTGTCCCGGGAGAGAGCCCTGAGCTCATAAGATCCTCGAGCCCGGGGCTCCCTCCCTTTTGCAAGGCGAGGGGAGTTTGAGCTCAGGTAGATCTCGAGAACTCCCCTGCTGTAGTAGCTAATGAACAGATAGTGATTGCTCTTAAGAGATAACTACTTACTAGGAGCATGTCTATGGTGCTGATTTGGATTAGTCAATTAACTTAAGTTGCGTGTTTTTGGACGGTGGGAGGAAACCGGGGGACCCGGAGGAAACCCACATGAGCACGGGGAGAACGTGTAAACTCCGCACAGAAACGTCGGCTGGCTTGGTAAGGACTAGAACCAGTGACGTTCTTGCTGTGAGGCAACAGTGCTAACCAGTGGGCCACCGTGTCACCCATCTAGGAGGGGTAGGGGTGGAAGGCGGGATTCTTCAAAACGAAGATGGCTGTGATATGGAACTTAGGGTATTTATAGTGACTTAGGAATCGTCTGATTGGTGAATCATGAATTAAATAATGCGGGACTAGCCGCAAGCAATCATAAGCACGTGATCCTCTCGAAATTACGAGAGCATATGTTTTACGCAGCGGATGACCTTCCAGCCGCAACCCATCACTGGGAAACATCCATACACAGTTATTTACACACATACACCACCGACAATTTCGTTTATTCAATTCACCTATAGCGCATGTCTTTGGACTGTGGGGGAAACCGGAGCACCCGGAGGAAACCCATGCCAACACGGGGAGAACATGCAAACTCCACACAGAAATGCCAACTGACCCAGCCGAGGCTCGAACCAGCGAACTTCTTGCTGTGATATATATATATATATATATATATATATATATTAGTATTAGTTTTTTTTCTTATCAGTTAGGAGATAAGATCAACATCTAATGTTGTTAAATGAATGTTTATTGTAATGTTTTAGTGCTGTGTGTTAACTTGATGGTGTTTAGTACAGTATTTGAGTATATGAAACGGCATATATTAGTATAAAACAGGGGCAAAAGCTGCCGGTGATGAGCTTTTGATTCAATTATGATTTTTTGACAGTTGCCATTGGTACAAAACAGATATTAGTCTTTCAATATGTTGGTAAATTAACACATTTATCAGTTATTGAAATATGCTACTGTAAATGTAAATTAAATTTAAAATGCTGCTATAACAACATTTGTGCCGTTCCCTAAATGCGATAAATGCATTATCAAAATCAGTGTCATCACAATAAAGTCATTTAAACATAATGATTATAAAGAAAGCAAATCATTTTACCTTGATTACAGTCAGTTTTCATGATTCAGTGAAGTAACACAAGATAAAATCATGTCCTACTCTTTTTTTTTTTTTCCCCCATTTTTTCCTCCCCGTTTCTTTAAATAATCATTGCATTAGGGAGGTTAAATGTGTTGCAGTGTATGTGTTGCCAAAAATGGTGACCTTTTAATATAACCTTCAGATTGATGAAGATTTATTCTGACATTTATTTCAAAGTTGTTACAAATCGTAAACAAAACAGAACAATAAATGTTTGGAGAGATTCAGATTTATTTGAGCACAAACCGCACATCCCCCTCTCTGTCCCTATTTTTCTGTCAAAGTTTAATGCTATTGCAATGAGGGCAACAGTGGGTGTGTGATGTGAGTGATGATGCGTGGTGGGGTGTTGACAGTTCCATTTCCAGTGCGAGACACCCTACATGTCTGAAATACTACACCCACACGCACACACACACACATTTTTTTTCTCTCGCTCTGTTCTTCAGACTTTCTTTCGTCACTACACCTCATTTCTCTTCTACAAAGAGAATAATACAGAATTTGATCTTTTTCATTATGGTTTCCTTTTAAAAGTCTTGCTGGTATTTGTCACTTTATTCCTCATCTCTAAAGTCAAGTCATGGCAAATAAAAATAAAATGCCACGTTTGTTCATCACCAAGAAAACTGTCTGACTGCTGCATCAATGACTCATATCCAAGAAAGAGTTTTGCATTCAGATAATCTACCTTTTGTTTAGAAAAACTTGGAAATGTGAAATACAACACAGAATCTGTCAATCTGAGCAACTTCGGTCAGATTTGCAGTTGATATAATTTAGGATCCTACTTGTTTATGTTTATAAACTTAAAATGTGCTTAAATGTGAAGAAAGCCTTCTAACTGGACCTGGATAGAGATGAATATATGTTGTGGTAATTACTTGTATTCCTATTCCTATAAATTTGTATTCCTGTTTTGGTCAAAATAGTCATAATTAAATTTGACATATATTTTTTGTCACTTTGACATGAGCTTGCACAATAGTTGTTGATTTTTTTTAATATTATGCCATTTTATTTGATGTAGTTTGATTTTCATTTAAAATTTTAACCAAAATAGTTAAAAAAATTTTATTTGTTTTTTCCACATTATTTTATATTTATTTTATTTTATTTTATTTTATTTCCTAGTTTAGTTTAGTACAACTGAAGCCTTAATAATTATTCCTTTTTTAATGAATATTTCCTTTCCAGTTGACATGAGTTTGCACACAACAATTGGCTAAATTTGTGTTTATTTTTCATTTCATTTTCCTTCGGTTTAGTGCCTTTATTCATCAGGGGTCACCACAGTGAAATGAACTGCCAGCATATGTTTTACGCAGCGGATGTCCTTCCAGCTGCAACCCAGCACTGGGAAACACCCATACACTCTCACATTCACACACACATACACTACGGCCAATTTAGTTTATTCAATTCACCTATAGCGCATGTGTTTGGACTGTGGGGGAAACCGGAGCACCTGGAGGAAACCCACGCCAACACGGGGAGAACATGCAAACTCCACACAGAAATGCCAACTGGCCCAGCCGGGGCTCGAACCAGTGACCTTCTTGTTGTGAGGTGACAGTGCTAACCACTGAGCCACCATGCCACTTAAACTAGTGTTTACTGATTTAATTTGAACAGAATAAATTTTTTTTATTCTCATGAATATTTTCTTCAATCTGTTTGACGTTTTAAACTAAATGAGGAGAACATTTAATTTCCAGTGTAGGGAATTAACTTTCAGAACGCCGTTCAGAGTTGCAGACATGACTGGTTTGTCAAACTTTCCATATTTAACCATAACAGTCAATACTTTAGTGTTTAGGAATATTTACATCAATCCTGTTCCTTCTTAATTCACTCTGTCTGGTCAGGTAGACTTTCAGAGCACCTCATCAGTGTCTCGTACACAAATAAACACAGACAGTCATGTGTTAAAGAGATAGTTCATCCCAAAAAAGAAAATGATGTAATTTACTCACCCTTTACTTCTTTCAAACCTTTATGAGTTTCTTTCATCTGTTAAACACAAAAGAAGATACTTTGACAAATGTCAGAAACCTGTAACCATTGACTTCCATAGTATGTTTTATGAAAGTCAGTGGTTACACATTTTTTTTTTTAGCTTTCTTCAAAATATCTTCTTTAGTGCTCAAGAGAATAAAGAAAACTCATAAAGGTTTGGAAACACTTGAGGGCGAGTAAACAGTGAGTAAATTTTCATTATTGGGTGAACTATCCCTTTAACGCCAGACCTTTGCAGAAGTTCAGAAGGACTCATTTTGATCAATAGATGTTTCTTTTTAGACTGCTAGGATATTTGTACAAGTGTCCGAATGTTTTCAAGGTACAATCACCTAAAAAAAAACATCACAGAGAATGAGAATGTGATTCCTCATGATCTGACCCGTTTAATAGAAACCAAACACAGATTTCCACTCTGAGTCTCTTCTGCTTTTCTCATCTGAAAGCTCCGTAAGCAGAGCATCTGGAAGGATCTGCGGATTCCTGAGGGAAATGTCCCGTACAGGGATGGAGAGCTGTGGTTTTTGGTCTGCTGTTCATGGAGATCATCCATTGAGCCTTTGTGCCATCTGCTTGCGGTGTACTTTGGGGCATTTTGACGAAGGACAGCAATGCATAGGGAATATTTGTGTGTTCGGATGAACAACATTCACATTGTTGGTTCTGGGAACTCAGAATTGACCAAAAACCTTGAACCAATTCCTCCATCTGATGAAGTACTTGTATGATAATGTAGATTTTGAGTTGAGAACACATCACAAACAGTGTAAATGTCTTTTCTGTTGGTAGTCTCCTGTATTATCTGAAGACAAGCACACAATGCTGTGTTGGGTTGTTGTGGCTTGTTCATTGACCTACTTTTGGTTCTTTTGGCACCAGCTATGAACAGTTATAGCCCCATTTTGGGGTATTCAATATGGCTAAAATGCAAAGTGAAATCTCATCGAAAACCTGATGTTTTAGAGACTCAATAGAGCGATTTAAGAATCAGATTTGTATAGCAAGTGTGTAAGTTAAAGTGACGTGGGGTCAGTTGCTTTAAAGAAAATCATTAATTTAACTAGATATTGAAGTTTGAGGACAAACTTTTAGGTGGCTTGAGAAAGTCTCTACTTTGAGAAAAGTAGTTTATTTAGTTTGAAAAAGTATCAAGTTGGCTAAAAACAACATACATTAAAAAGTATATTGCATTATATTATAAAGCATGAATTAGCATGTAGTTAGCACAATTGTATCATGAATTAGCATGATTATAGCATGAATTAGCATGATTCTAACATGAATTAGCATGGTGAGTGATTGCCAGGGTGTTGCTATCGAGTTGTCGTGGTGTTGTACGATTTTGCTAAGCAGTTGTTTAGTGACCCAGGTCAAAAGGTTAGCAGATTATTCATTGATTTGAGGGTAAAACAAGTAAGTTTATCATCATTGTGTGTGCTCAGATAAGTTGAAGACTCTTGTACATGTCAGAGTTCAGAGAATTCCAGTCATTGGGTGGGACGATGTAATGACACTCGTGCTGCCTGGTAACACACACACACGCGCACACGCACACGCACACACACACACACACACACACACACACACACACACACACACACACACACACATTGCTGTCTTTTTTTTCTCCAGTTGCTCTCAGCCTGAACTCTTGCTTGAGAAACACAGTGCATGCTATCTGTCTGTCTGTTTTGTAAATCTGAAGGGCATAAATCACAACACTAAATCTATTTTGTCTCCTTTTCAAAGCACGTCTTATACGGAAAAACTATTTCCCAAAACAAAACCAAGCTAAATGTGTTTGTTAGATTAACTACATTGCATGTTTTTATCAAAACATACACTGATGCTGTCCAAAAGTTTGAAATCAGTACGATTTATTCAGCATATATTAATCAAAAAATTCAAAAACACATGGGCTATCAGATATTCCACAGGAATATTAAGCAGCCATGGTTTTCCTACAGAAAAGAATCAATCAACAACATAAAACGTATAGGCTAACCATGGTTTTACCCTTTGTAGCAAAACTGTGCTAACGGTAGTGTGCCTGAAATCATGGCTTACATGTTTAAGAATGTTACCAGCAAGATTAGCATGAAATCATCAAGAACTGTTTGGTATGTTTGCATGAAGTGCTAACATTTTTTTTATTCGCATTGTTAATGTTGTTTACCTAACATGTTGCTAGCACAAATTAGGATGTTGATAACAGTTGAGCTAGTTGCTCAGATTTGCTAACTGTAGCATATTTTAATGTGTCGTTAGCATCAGTTAGCATGTTTCTAGCATGAATTAGAATGTTGATAACATGTAATAAACTAGTTGGTCAGATTAGCTAACTATAGCATATTTTAGTGCTTGTTAGCATCAGTTAGCATTTTTTTAGCATGAATTAGAATGTTGATAACACGTACTGAGTTGCTTAGATTTGCTAACTATAGCATATTTTAGTGTGTTGTTAGCATCAATTAGCATGTTTCTAGCATGATTAGAATGTTGCTAGCATCTCCTCAGCTAGTTGCTCGGTTTTGGCTACAGTAGCATATTTTAGTGTGTTGTTAGCATCAGCATGTTTCTATGAATTAGAATGCTGTTAACATGTAAGCCTACTGAGCTAGTTGTTCAGATTTTCTATCTATAGCATATTATAGTCTGTTGTTAGCATCAATTAGCATGTTTCTAGCATGAATTAGAATGTTTCTAGCATCTCCTCTGCTTGTTACTCACTTTTGCTAATGATTGCATATTTTAGTATGCTGTTAGCATATTGACTAGTTGTTAGGGTATGCTAACGACAGATGAATGTCTGAAAGCATTGAACATGGTGGATGTAAGTCAAATGCTCTATAGCTAAGATTTGATGTTTGAAAGTTTTGACACACAGTGAAAACCTATGGCATTTGATGCCAAGACATAAAGTACAAATACCAGCAGAAATAAATGACATTGCAAGATATATTAAATTAGTCATTTTTTTTAGCTTGCTTACTATTGAATCTGACCACTTGACCTTTCACACCTGCTGATTAATTGTTTCCCTATCCAGACTGTCATCTCCAGCCATCTGAGCAAACAAATCAATCTTGACCTGCACACCAGACTTATAAAAGCCCCACAAACCCTGTCCTTACACACACACTCCATTCAACAGCAGAATGGTAAAATCATCCATTATTTCTCGCTCACGACAGTTTAAGGCTGTCCCATTCATTCCTTTAGAGAATGAGAGATCCACGTTTAAAAATAAGCACGACAACAAAACCCCAGACAGGATTCGCTGTGAAACATAACTCAGCTGCCTTTAGTGTTTCCAAAAGGACAGCAAAACTTTACAAAACCTTTCCGCAGATGCAAAAACCATCATCTCTGGAATTCATATCTGTCCTCCTTCATCCAAATCCCGAGTTTTATTGAATGTATCTGGACGGTAGGGAAACATATTCATAGTATGTGGGCATGATTTTGGTTTGGCAGTGGAATAATTCCCCATCTGTTCCTTTTTCATTAAAGCTTGTGCCATTATCACCACATTCTGGAACGCGGTGCCAAAGCCAGCTATGCTGATTTCCACGTCTGTTTTAACAATATGCCTGCAGTGGAATTAGGATGGATAGTATGTACTGTGCTTGTACTATTTGGGTATATGCGTACGTATATACTGAAACTGATTCACGATTAAGCTTTGTTTTGCTGATTGTTTGGTTTGTTTTTATGCACGCCCACTTTTTATTTTTAGTTGTGTAATAATGATAAATTTACCAGTTCTTGGGTTGCTTAAGTACTCCAGACCATCTCACTAACATGCAAACATCAACATGTTGTCCCGAATTCATGTGGTGTGTATGTAAAAGTAAATAAGTATAAAAATAGTAGGCTGTAATGCATCTGCTGTTAAGTTCAATTGATTTTAATTGACAAAAATATGCTTGGAAGTTTTAACTAGGCCAGTTTTGGAGGTTACTCACTCCACATTTTTCAATTATATTAAAGAGAGAGAGTTGTTTGAGGCACTTATAGGCAATTATATTTGTTATTGGGTTAAAATCTGTCAATTAAACACACCTTTAAATAACAGACATAAGCTACGGATTTCTTGTTTTTACATGCTGGTCAGACAGACACTTGTGTAGGCGTTGCTTGACAGTACTTGTATTGAGGACTAGATGTTAAAGTCCCAGATACAATATGCTTCAAACTAAATCAAAGTACAACTACTAGAGTGACATCATTTGCAAAAATAAAACCAAAACAAAGTTTGTTTGGTTTTCATTTCAGGTGTTTAAAATGGATTGCCAAAAAAAAACCTTCTGAAAATGTTTAAAGTAGTTCAGCGGATAAACACTTTTGAACTATACCATTGGTCCACGGCAATGATGTGATGGGTAGGTGTGGCTCTGAGGCCCCGCCCCTTAAAAAAAATGTTTGTTGGTTCTTTTCCATATAGTTGATCATTTACTTTATAGTGCATTTACATGTAATCATTTGGCAGACTTTTTTTTTGCTCAAAGCGACTTAATGTGGACATTAGAAATACAGTGATCCCTCGCTATAACGCGGTTCACATTTCGCAGCCTCTCAGTTTCGCGGATTTTTTTTTGTGTAATTTGATGTGCTTTTTTTTTTTTAGAGCGCATTGTGTTCTGCGTCCTGATTGGCTGTAGACCATTGTCAGTCAATCTCCTCCATGCCGTGTCTCCTGTACAGTACACAATGCATTCAGCTTGCCAAATTTATATAAATCTTCAACTGCTAGCAGTGCGACTCTGAAGTGCTATACTGTATGTTTGCAAGTTTTCTCCAATGAAAAGTTCTGCACCGTCAAAGGCACCTGCGGTAGCACCCAAAACGCAGAGGAAGATGCTAACCATCGCACAAAAAGTTGAACTTCTGGACATGCTAAAGGAAGGTAGAAGTTACGCGGCTGTAGGGCACCATTACGGAATAAATAAATGAAGATCAAATGGTTTTGATCTTTGGTTTCATTCTATAATACTGGACTTATTTTTCTACGAAGGTCATAAACTTTAAGAGGGTTTAAACAAGAGAGAAAAGGGTGAAAATGTTAATGCCTGTCTGAGAAAAGTGTATAAAGTGTGTAGGGAGGGGTTTTACAGCCTTAAAACATCTATAATAATTGTAAAATTGTAAAAAATAAAGCTGACTACTTTGCGGATTTCGCCTATTGCGGGTTATTTTTAGAATGTATTTTCTATTGTCATCGTTCTGTATTTTTAGAACGATGTAATCAGTTCATTCATTCATTCATTTTCCTTCAGCTTAGTCCTTAATTCATCAGAGGTCACCACAGCAGAATGAATCGCCAACTATTCCAGCATATGTTTTATGCAGTGGATGCCCTTCCAGCTGCAACCCAGTACTGGGAAGCATAATCAGTACATGTTTGAATGTAAAAAATTAGCTTACCCAATTCACCTATAGTGCATGTGTTTGGACTGTGGGGGAAACCGGAGCAGCCGGAGGAAACCCACGCGATCACGGGGAGAACATGCAAAGTCCACACAGAAATGCCAACTGACCCAGCCGAGGCTCGAACCAGTGATCTTCTTGCTGTGAGGCGATCGTGCTACCCACTGCGCCACCATGACGCCCTTATTTATTAGTGATGAACCATAATAAAACTGTTTTCATTACCAAATGAAACTGAATTTAGTTTCTACCTATTTTTACTTTATAAATCTTCAAATGAAGACACAAAGCAAAATGACAAACGGAGGAAATGAAACACATTTTTTGCTTTTACAAAGTCATTATATGTTCGTTTTCTGAAGAGTTTTCCATCAGCATGGCTCAGACAACAGCAGAACAGACGCTTGGAAATCTGCTGTCGGGATCTGAGCCACATTTACCCCACTATAGACTCACAAAAACAAAGTCCTGCACAATGCTTACTGCTTGCGGCTTGTTTGAGCTTCTGTGCTTAAATGGCCTTTCATTTGCCTGAAGGACACCCAGTTTACAGTATATATTACATTTACAAAACTGCTAATTTATGGATATTTTTTACAGCATAGATCCACCAACATGGCTCAAATAGCTTTCGTCAACAGAGACTTGCGTCTGTAGATGCTGTTCGCCGGCAGTAGATGGAAGCTCTCTGAGGAGATCTGTGGATTTATACAACCGCTTTTCATTGTTCATTCATGTCTGCCGAGGGCGAGATACAGACGCTCATCCATATTTGGTGTCAGGGGAAAACTGCCGTCATGAAGCGCTGGATTCCATGCCTGTTTGTTTACAGTGTTTTCTGCGCTGTTTGTAGTCTGGGCATCATTTTGCAGGGAAGAGGCGAACAATAGAGCTGTCTGGGAATGAAATAGTGTGGTTATGTAATGCTGGAGAGAGCCCAGACAGACGGAGAGAGGTCATCTAAACAGGTCAGGGGTGTCCAATAAGTCTCCACTGGCCTCGGGCTCACCTCAAACGCAGGGAAACAGTGTTTACTGTCCTGACACAATATTTACAAAGAACACGTGGTTAAATCAGTATGGCCGGATTGTACTGTGTGTCTTCTACATGTTGCTGTCAGTTTAGGTTTAAATGAACATTTTGTATTAGCTTTTATGGCAAGTATGTGCACAATAAACACAGGGAATTTGTTTTGGTGACAGAAGCAGCTTTCAGTACACAGAGACAACAATAGTGAATAGATTTAAAGAAAGAAAATGCTTTTAATTGCAATCAATCAATCAATCAATAACATTTTTATTATATATATATATATATATTTCAAAATTCATTCATTTTCCTTTGGCTTAGTCCCTTTATTCATCAGAGGTCGCCACAGCGGAATGAACCACCAACTTATCCAGCATATGTTTTACACAGCGGATGCCTTTCCAGCTGCAACCCAGTACTGGGAAACACCCTTATACTCTCACATTCACACACATACACTACGGCCAATTTAGTTAATCCAATTCACCTATAGCGCATGTGTTTGGACTGTGGGGGAAACCGGAACACCCGGAGGAAACCCACGCCAACAGTGCTAACCACTGAGCCACCGTGTCGCCCTGTATTTCAAAATTATATGTGCATATCTCAGTCTATGTATATCTGTGTCTCTTTATCTTAGTTTAAATGTTTTATACTATATTGTATATTATTATATTGTATATTATATGTGCTTTAAATATATTTATTAAATTTATATTACAAAAATAATCAAAATTGTGATAAACACATTTTAATGTCCATATATGCTATAATATTGTTAAAGACGTTTACAGTTTAAGAAGTGTTTAATGTGTGTTTAGATTTATAATGAATGCTATATGCTGTTATTATATGTAAATTGTATTATTTCAGGTTTATATTAATATATCCCACAAACTATGTATATTTTAGCTATAGTTGTATAGTTGCTTAGTAAAGTAATTCTTTGTTTATTATATTTATATTGGCAAACTAATAAAAATGTCATTTATTTGCATGAAGTGTATGTGCGTGGATTAATTATGTTTCTAATTTATGTACATCTTACAAACTGGGGTATCTACTTTTAAATATTTTATGTGGTTTAACTGTTTATTATTATTTTGATATAAGCAAACTGTTTAAAACAGGATTAAGAAACTATTTTAAATGTCCATATATTATATGGACATCTAAAATATGTCCCTATATTATTAGTAGTAGTAATTTATGTATTTATTTTATTTCTGTGTTTCATTTTATGATTGCTCCTGTGAATTTTTTTATTCTTTTCCAAATATTTCCCAAATTATGTTTAACAGAGCAAGGATCTTTTCACAGTATTTCCTATAATATTTTTTCTTCTGGAGAAAGTCTTATTTGTTTTATTTCGGCTAGAATAAAAGCAGTTTTAAATTTTTTTAAAAACATTTTAAGGTCAATATTATTAGCCCCCTTAAGCAATATTTGTTTTCGATTGTCTACAGAACAGACCATCATTATATAATGACTTGCCTAATTACCCAAACTTGCCTAATTAACCTAATTAATCTAGTCAAGCCTTTAAATGTCACTTTAAGCTGAATACTAGTATCTTGAAAAATATCTAGTCAAATATTATGTACTGTCATCATGACAACGACAAAAGAAATCAGTTATTAGAAATGAGTTATTAAAACTATTATGTTTAGAAATGTGTTGAAAAAATCTTCTCTCCGTTAAACAAAAAATGGGGGCTAATAGTTCAGGAGGGCTAATAATTCTGACTTCAACTGTATATTCAAAAAAACAACTTATATGCTGTATTGCATTATGGTTTTTGTGGTAATGCTCTTATGTGCTTTTATGATTGCCATCTCTTTTGAGGGCTCAGAATTAGGTCACTGACAGATGGATATATCAACACCTGGACTCTTCAAAACAGAGCCAGTCCGTCTTTGAACATGTCCTGGGACAGACTGTCTGAAACACCACAGTTTCCCATGTTACACTCGCAAAAGCATAATTTAGAAAGACAGGGCAGAACTAATTCCATTATTATGCAGGATATGCTGATTATAACACACACACACACACACACACACACACACACACACGCGCGCACACACACATGCACACGCACACACACGCGCACACACACATGCACACACACGCACACACACACACACACACACACACACACACGCACATACACACACACACACACACACACACACAGGGCATCCATAAAAACACAGACTAGACTAGACTCACACTTTAAGTATAAAGAGAGTTTTCATTGAAACAAATACGCTTATTTTATTTTAAAGGGGACCTATTATGCCCCTTTTTACAAGATGTAAAATAAGTCTCTAATGTCCCTAGAGTGTGTGTGTGAAGTTTCAACTCGAAATACAACACAAATAACGTATTATAACATTTCAAAGCTGCCCCTTTTCAGCTTTGAGACAAATTGTGCCGTTTTGGTGACTGTCGCTTTAAATTCAAATGAGATTGTGCACTTTCAAAAGAGGGCGGAGCTACAAATGCCTGTGTGTCAGCATAGTGGCAGATTCAAAACAGGACTAATGTTATCTCTGTGAAAAACTGAAAATGTCAAAAGAAGTTGCTCAGAAGAAGGTCGTCTATGAAGATGTGTTCATTTGTGCATCCTAAAACTCAACATTTATAATGCCTCTTAGTTGTTGACATTGTATTTGGTTTGAGCTTATGGATCAAAAACTCTAGTAGTGGATGCCTGCTTCTCACTCAGGGCTGTTTATGCTAAAGAGGGAGAGACTGTCACTAGTGGGCGGGGCTTTCCCCCTCTGATGACATGTACAAATGGAGAATATCAATCAAAGTGTGTCTGCAGACAGTTTTATCAAGTGTGATTATAAAAAAAAAAGTGACACATTACATTTTAAATTTGTGTAATGTAACAATGTCAGCTTGCGAACAGTATGAAATGGGCGGAACGCAGAAACCTCAATGGGAAATAAAAGCACAAAAAATAAAATAAAACAAAATAAAAAATAAGATTAAATGCTGGATCTGTTTAGGATTATATTATGACATGTTGTGCGTCACCGATTGTTAAACACACTTAAAATAATAAAGCAAAATGTAAACAAAAATATGTAAAACCTTCTAATATCTTTCAGTCAATATTAAATTAATTAAAAAGAAGTACAATTTTGTCTTGTTAGCATCCTTTTTTAGGCTTAATATGTTTTCAAAGTAACTTGAAAGTAATTAGTAATCTGATTACTTTTTGCATGAAGTAATTGATAATGCAATCAAATTACAATATTCAAGTAGTCAAGTAGTAACTTGTATTCAATTAATTAGTCACTTGTAATCTATTACTTTTTGGAGTAAATTACCCAACATTTGGTTTCAACACATTTTATCAAAATAAATATATATATATTAACAAAATTGTAATACTTTTAGAATGTTTTTGGTCTTATTTGTTAACGAACATAATTATAATTTACCAATTTACTAATTTTAATTTAATGAAAACAAAATTAATTTAATAGAATAAAATGTAATTAAATGAAATACTTATAATTTAATGTAAAATTTAATAATTGTCCAGATTATTGACCACATAGTAGCTGTTCATTCATTCATTTATTCATTTTATTTTCGACTTAGTCCCTTTATCAATCAGGTGTCACCACAGCGGAATGAACCGCCAACTTATCCAGCAGTTTTACACAGCAGATGCCCTTCCACAGCGGATCTTTCCGGATGCCCTTACACTCTCGCATTCACACTTGTACACTACGGACTATTTAGTTCATCCAATTCACCTATAGCGCATGTGTTTGGACTGTGGGGGAAACCAAAGCACCCGGAGGAAACCCACGCCAACACAGGGAGAACATGCAAACTCCACACAGAAATGCCAACTGACCCAGCCGGGACTCGAACCAGTGACCTTCTTGCTGTGAGGCGACAGTGCTAACTACTGAGCCACCGTGTCGCCCTAGTAGCTGTTGTCTTAAATCTAATATTAGATAATTAATACACAGACAAATCCTAGGCTATAATAAACACACAAAAGGAACAAAAGAAGTTTCTTTACTTCCTCTCTTACACACACAGGGTTTGTTTCAGACGGTTTTCACTGTGTTTGTGTGTGTTTATAACCCCATAGTCTGCTTTTAAGGCCTGTGGAGATTTAAACATGGAGAAAACATATGTGTAAAGCTGCCTTTGGCTCTGGATCTGCTCTTCTCATCGACAGATCAAGAAGGCCAGAAAAGCAAAAGTCTTTAAGAAGCGTGAAAACTGGGTCAAGCTGCCCATGTTGGCTTCGCCTCTCGCCGCGACTTCGATCGGATCTGCGGGATCCCTGATGACAGACACTTTCCGGTCTGTGCCAGAAAAAAAAAAAACTCTTTGAATTGAATCCCCTTCCTCTGAAAAAAGCAGGCCAGATTTGCTGAAGACCCTTCGGCACCTATCAGATGCCGCAAATCATTTCCTATTTTATGAACGATGTCTTTCCGTTGTTTTGGAATTGAGTCCCATGCCAAACCCCAGGACCTTGAATTGGGAATATTTTACTCTGCCCAAACCATGTGAAAAAATATCTGTATATAGTTGATGGCTGTTCCTCAAACATATTTTTGTGATTTTTGGGGGAAAATACAGAAGTCCTCAGGAATTTCACAATGGGTTTTAAAACGTGTGTTGCGTGCCTTGTATGAGCACTGGATGATGGACTAAATATCATAAGAATACTATAAAATGTAAGATGTTTTTGAAGAAAGATGTTATTTTAAAAAGGACAAAGATTGCATTTGAAGGGGTCATGAACTTAAGGGTATGTTGACTTTGGTTGGTCGGTTTTGGTTAGTTATATGGATGGTTGGTTTTGATTAGTAGGTTGGTTGGTTTTAGTTGGTTATGGATGCTTGGTTGATTTTGGTTGGTTGGCTGGTTTTGGTTAGTTAAATGGAAGGTTTGCTGACTTTGGTTGGCTTTGGTTGTTCGGTTTGGTTAGTTATATAGATGACTGGTTGATTTTGCTTGGTTGACTTTGGTTGGTTTTGGTTAGTTAAATGGATGATTTGTTGACTTTGGTTGGTTGGCTTTGACTGTTCGATTTTGGTTAGT
>CAIGQV010018201.1:2398104-2419769 GCA_903798115.1 Danio jaintianensis | reverse complement strand
TGTGTGTGTGTGTGTGTGTGTGTGTGTGTGTGTGTGTGTGTGTGTGTTTGCATAGGTGCATTCATGCATGAGTGTGTGATCAAGTTTTCACATGATCTGATGGCATGAGCAGAAATCCTAGACAGACATTTTTGCACATTATGCCTGAAACACACTCCAGACCATGTGCCGTCACACAACACACCAATCTCATAACTCACATCTGCATTATTTATGACATAACTTCAAGTAAACTGCTCGAGCCAATCATCCAGTTGAAATTTATATAGTACAAGGACAAAGCATTAATCGCACAGAACACCTTAGTAACACCCTAGCAACCAAACAATATACCCTAGCAACCACATACTGTAGCAACACCCTGCTAATACAGAAACATAATAGATCATTTTTATATCTCTGTCCATGAACTATATGCATTTCAAATGTTATATGTGTGGCTTAAATTTCACAGTGATGGAATACATTGGCGGTGAGTCCCAAAAGATCTTTATATGAGTTATTTTACTATTAAGTAGCCAAAAAATATACTTTACCTTCATGTTCCAGATGAGAGAAACCATTTTAAGATCTTTAAATAATACCACAAAAATGTGATAAAATAAAAAGCAATTATATCTAACAACTTAAGCTGAAAAACATGTCCTGACTTCAACCGCAGTCCGTCTGCATTACACAGATCAGTCTTGTAAAATTAGATCTCTTTCATTTTTCACTCACATCTGTACTTTCATTCATTTGACTTTGTGATGTTGGTGTTTTTCCAGATAACCATGTACCACCGCTCTTGACCTCTGTGACTTTTTGGTGGAGCTTCCTGTGTGACTTCATGATTTATACAAAATACAGTTTATGCACGGTTATATTGTAAATCATCTCACAATAGAGAGCTGACCTTGGATAATACTGTTTCTGTAATCTAATCTGTCAGGATGTGGTTGGAAAAAACTGTTTTGGGATCAGTTGTCTGTTTAAATCACAAGAATATAGTTATTGGTACTGTAGGGTGGCTAAATAAAAGACATTTTAAGTATGATGTTGGGTATAATTGGGCATATTCAGTAATTGATTCTTTGGTTTTATTATTTGATGACACTTGGTAACTTGTATGTTGTTCAATTGTGAGGCCATATGGAGGGTTACTATTGTATGAAATAAAACTGAAACCATAAAACATTTTCTTTGCTGGGAAGAAGTGTTAACAAATAAAATAAAATAAAATAAATTTGAAAAATAATAATTATAATACATAAATAATAAAGTAAACATTTTTAAAATAAAATAAATAAAATAATTATAATACAAAATAATAAAGTAAATAAAAAAAATAAAAAAATAATAATTATAATGCAAAATAATAAAGTAAAAAATAAATTAAATTTAAATAAAATTTAATTAAATTTAATTTAATTGAAAAATAATTATTATAATACAAAAATAATAAAGTAAAAAAAAATATTACATTTAAATGTAATTATATTAAATTAAGTTAAATTAAATTAAATTTTATTAAATAATAATAATAATAATAATAATAATAATAATAATACAAAAATTCCACAGGAGGGCTAATAATATTGTCTTCAACTGTATGTCTGCACCACACAGTTATAGGAAAATATTAATGAATAATATGGCATGAAAATATTGGTAGCACTTCATAAAAAAAGTTCCATTTGCTCACATTCCTACATTTATTTTAAATTAAAATGTACTACTAGCACTTATTATTATTGTTAACATTAAAAAAGCAAACACATTTACTTTTAAAACATTATTATTTAGACACATTATTGTTTTAAAACATTTATTTAACCAGTTATAAAGGCAACGTTTCTCATTTTCACATTCTATTTGAATAAATATATTCAATAACACAAAATTGATAACACTTTGTAACATAACTACTAATACAATATGTCTAATTGTAGCCGCAGTTTTAAGGAATAGCCATGTCGATAAAGGCTTTTTAATATTTTTTGTGCCTTGGACTTCCTTTTACTGTTTATTCTGATGAATCCCTTACCCAAAGAGCACCGATACATTAATTAAGCTACCCCTGAGCACTTTTTGTTTGATTTTGGATGTCTAATTCTATATTTTAACAAAAAAAGTGTATTAAATTATTAAAATAAAAATGATATGTACTATAGGTTAAAAAAATTACGAATGCAACTCCAATGCCAATTTTTAAAATGAAATTATTGTTACAAAAAAAAAGTAATCTGTATGGTATTTTTAAAGATTCGTATTGTGCTTTAAATTACAAAAACATTCATTAATTCATTCATTAAATAAAATTACATTTTGAATTAAACACATTGAATTCTATTTTTAGGCGACACGGTGACTCAGTGGTCAGTGGTCTCCTCACAGCAAGAAGGTCGCTGGTTCGAGCCCCGGCTGGGCTAGTTGGCATTTCTGTATTGAGTTTGCATGTTCTCCCCATGTTGGCGTGGGTTTTCATCCGGGTGCTCCGGTTTCCCCCACAGTCCAAACACATGCGCTATAGCTGAATTGAATAAACTAAATTGTCCGTAGTGTATGTGTGTGGATGTTTCCCAGTGTTGGGTTGCAGCTGGAAGGGCATCTGCTGCGTAAAACATATGCTGGATAA
This sequence comes from Danio jaintianensis, assembly GCA_903798115.1. Classification (NCBI taxonomy): domain Eukaryota; kingdom Metazoa; phylum Chordata; class Actinopteri; order Cypriniformes; family Danionidae; genus Danio; species Danio jaintianensis. Next base: position 2,417,152 of record CAIGQV010018201.1, on the reverse strand, counting down.
GTTGGCGGTTCATTCCGCTGTGGCAACCCCAGATTAATAAAGGGACTAAGCTGAAGGAAATTGAATGTATTGTGTACACAGTGCATTGTAAATCGTCTTGTTTTGGTTTAATGTCTGTATGATTAAGATTGGAATTGAGATTGAGTGTTCTCTGAAATGAAAGAACGAAACCAACAGAAAAAGAGCACAACCCCCTAATACGTCACCTCAGGACATTGTAACATTGATGAAGAATCAAGGTTAAATTCTGGTTAAAGTTATAACCTTTCAACTTCCTTGCCAGATCTCTACTGTAACTGCTGTGGGAAACAACATAAACTATTTCACAACATCATACAAAGTATCTATAAGTGCCTGTGGAAACACATTTATCAAGTTTCATTGAGTGCATTTTTTTGCACAGCTACAGAAGGCCTATACTGTAATTTAAATATTTTAATATTTGTGTGCTTATGGATGCGCAGGTGATATAGGACTTCTCTGTTTCTCTGCTGTATGCATGAGGAGCTTCTTTGTGAGTTTTCCATTGAGCTTTAGGGCAGGTTTTGCTTTCGTAAACTGAGTCTGGACATGCATGTGATGCCTTTCTGTGAAATTTACACTCCGGTGCAGAATGCTGGACTCCACCTTGCCCTTTAGTGATCTGCAAACACAGGCACGAGAAGCATATCTGTACACACACCGTTCAGGTCCCAGAGGTCAGACATTGGTATTTTTCTGAGGTGTAATAAAAGTCTTACCTAATGATAAATGGTCAATTAAAACATTTTTTAAAAGATTTTTAAACACTCCTATTAGATTACACTAAATACAACAGCACTGAACACCCTAGTAACAGCCTACTAACCAACACCCTAGCAACCATTGTCAACACCCTGGTAAAATCGAAACATCCTAGTAGTAATGATATAAAAACATCCTAGTAAGCACCTACCATAACAACACCCTAGCAACCACTCACTGTCGAATAACTTGCCTAATTAACGTAACTTTCCTAGTTAACCTAGTTAAGCCTTTAAAGTCTGTGTGAACCGTAAGTTGCTTAGATTTTTATTTCAGTATGTTGATGTACTTAGAACTGAAACTGGAATATTAAGTAGGGGGTGGGGCTTTCTTTTGCACATCATTCCTTCGTAGCTAACTACAACAACACCGAACACCCTAGTAACAGCCTAGCAACCAAACAAATCACCCTAGCAACCACATAGCAACACCCTGGTAAAACTGAAACATCCTAGTAGCAATGATATAAAACATCCTAGTAAGCACCTACCATAGCAACACCCTAGCAACCACTCGCAGTCTAATAACTTGCCTAATTAATGTAACTTTAACCTAGTTAAGCCTTTAAAGTCTGTGTGAACCGTAAGTTGCGGAGACTTTTATTTCAGTATGTTGATGTACCTAGAACTGAAACTGGAATATTAAGTAGGAGGCGGCGCTTTCTTTTGCACATCATTCCCTCTTAGCTAACTACAATAACACCTAACACCCTAGCAACCAAACAAAACACCCTAGCAACCAAACAAACCAACATGATTCACAAAATACAGAGAACTGCTAATTTACAGATATTTTTAGAGTGCATATTAAATATTGTACAGGTCGCTCAATTATCATTGCTATAACTTCACTGTGGCGGTCATATTTCACATGACATTAGCAGCTTTTGGGAGCCGCTGAATGGAAATAAACCACAAGGATTTCAGCTAAAAGGAATGGGGAAATAGTAGGAAATCTGTGGCAGATATTGAATTTTTCCATTCCTTTGCATCTCCTCATTTGTCTCGTTCAGTAGCAGCTGCAACGACATCATCATTTAGACCTGCAGAGCGGAATAAATCATTCGACACACAGCAGCAGGACTTTCCCTGAGTGTCTCAAAATCACACAGATTTTTCCAGAAGAGCTTAGTCAGGATCGGGCCATATTAAAACTCCTGACAGGAATGACAACAAGGTGGTGAGGAATTGAAGCACAGTTTGTTCAACCGAGTTACTACATCTTTAAAGGGCCCAATAAAGTTTTTTAGATGTTTATATCGGTATGTTAGCTTTAAGCATATCTATTGTGACACAATTCACGTTTAGAAGATATAAACCTGATATAAACATCCAAAGCTTGCAGTTTGTCACTTCTGCTTAAATGGATCAACAATTTTCTCCGTTTCTCATCAAATCTTGACCAATCAAATGCTCTCTAGTATCTGACATGCCCCACCCCCTTCTCATTTGCTTTTCATTTCATGCGCTTGAGCTCAACCACTCTCACTGGCAGAGCTGTGATGAAAACAAACACTATTGGCTGTTTTTTTTAAAGGGGAGGAGCTACACTATGGCCCACCCTCTTTTCGTGTTTCAGTTGAGATTACGTCAAACACTGAATAAGAAAATGCAAATTTCTAAGCACTTCATGGGACCTTTAAAAAAGCGATTACTCCTGTAGCCCTAAAACTATTAAGTAAATGATTTATGTGCATAATTATAACAATTAAGTTAAATCAACTTAACAGTTACAAGTTGCAATAACTCACTTTGTTTAAAGTGCACCTATGATGAAAATCATCTTTTGTAAGCTGTTTGGACAGAACTGTGTGTAGGTATAGTGTGTCCACAGTCATATTGGGGTGATATAAAGACAATAAATCTCTTTTTTTTTTAATTTCCTGATGTTCAAATAGGATCCAAATCCCTCCCATTTTGAGGCCCACCGCAACGTGACATAGGAGTGCGGCTTCCCCGCCCACCGAATTGATTGACAGCTGCGTATTAACATGTCTCCGTAGTAACGCGTATAATCATATCAACAAGACAGGACGTGTGCAAAGCAACCAGGATTAAAAGATCTGTTCAGCTCTCTGTGATCATCAATCATCATCAAATGTGATCAAGAATGAGTTTTACAAGTTTAAAACGTTTCTAAAACAGTGCATGTTTGTAATAAATTACAGCGATTTACTTCAGCTTTACTTTATCGATCCCGGTTTGTGGACGTTAAATCAGGTTTATTTTGTACATTAACATAACGGATATTCATACAGCAGTGGATATTAACGTGTATCCTGTCACATTTGACATGCAAAAACTGTGCAAAGCTAAACGCGCGCGCTGTGTGTCTGTGTGTGTACGTGAACTTTGTAATGACATTGTATGTGACTCATCGTTGCAGAAAGGCTTGAATTAACTCCACAACAAATACATCAAAAAATCATTGGGAAAGTTCTTACTGTAGTATTTCTCACAAAACTAACGTGAGATCTGCTTCCTTCATGTCTGTCACTGTGCTGTTTATCTGACGCACCCGGAGCTTGAGGCACACTCTGACATGCACGTGGAAACGGTCGGTGGGCGGAGAGAACTAGCATTAAAGGCACAGGCAACAAAAACAGCTACACTGTGTTCAGAGCAGAAAATCCCAACATTCTGAAAGGTGTAATCTGATTGGTGTTTTGAGCTGAAACTTTACAGACACATTCTGGAGACACAAAAGACTTACCTTAAATCTTGAAAAAGGGGTAAAATAGTTGCCCTTTAAAGTAAATTAACTGCTTTTACATGTGGAATCACAGAAGAGACAATAAATAATTTTTTTAAGAGTACTGTAGGTTTTACCGTGAGAAACGTGACTGTTTTACAATCTCATGGGATTACTATAAATGGTAAATCAACTAAACATTTTAAATGGTCTGTTTTTCCATCGCTGTATAATAAAAAAAATCTAATAAGATATAAGATATGAGAACACACACACACACATACACACACACTCAGTAAAGGAGCGGATTAGACATCAGGTGGTCTGTGTAATTAGCATCAGATTAATTAGAATTTGTTCAGCAGATTTAACGGTTGGCGATTCCTTTCTCATTAATTTAAGCTTAAACTCATTCCAAAAACAAACAAAACCAAGTCATTTGTAAAGCCTCATTTCCACATTAACACTACATCACTGCCTCCAGGTCACTTGGCACAAAGAAACTGTGTGAAATCCTTCATAAATCTAATTCTAGTGACTCAAAGCCAGAGCTGGTTGAGCTTCCAGGTAAAAAAAGCTCCAAATGCTTCACGCTAAGAGATAAAGAGGAAGAGAGAAAGTTCAAAGCTCATTTCAGAGACACAGACAGCATTATGAAACACACATCATCATTAATTTGACCTATTGATTCCCATTTCACCCTCTATTTTTCATCACTGGATATAATTAAAGTGTTTTCGGCTGATATTGAATTGACGGCTCAATTTAAATCATAATAAATAATATATTCAGTACACTGAAAAAAATGATTCATTGAATTTACAATTTTTTTTTAAAGGTAAGTGGTTGCAAACAGTTTATATGGGCTGAGTTTAAACTAATTAAGTTTATGTTTGTTTAAATTCAGCCCATATCAATTGTTTATAATCACTTACCTTAAAAACATTTTGTAAATCCAATGAATCATTTTTTTCAGTGTAATATTAATGTTAAATATTTGCTTGTTTGTCATAGTTTTTTAGTTTTTAATGGTGTGACATTTAAGAAATTTTTATGCATCCTATTTTTAATTTGCATTCATTGTATCATCATTGGGAAAACACAAGAAGTATTATTCATTTGTTCATTTATCATCACTCTTTGAGAAGCATTTTTGTTCTGCGTTTGAAGTAAACATCATGGTAAATGTGAATGTCTATATTGGTGTGTGCCCTCATTATTGTGCGGTCCAATCATTGCTCTTAATGAGTGTGTCTGATTAACTAATATTGTTAGAGCATCGCTCACTCCTCTTTTGGCTTTTTTAACAATCTTTTGTTCATTTGAGGGGCAACAGTGACTCAGTGGTAAGCACTATTGCCTCACAGCAAGAAAATCGCTTGTTTGAGTCCTGGCTGGGTCAGTTGGCATTTCTGTGTGGAGTTTGCATGTTCTCCCCGTGTTGGCGTGGCTTCCCTCTGGGTGCTCCGGTTTCCCACACAGTTCAAACACATGCGCTATAGGTGAATTAAATAAACAAAATTAGCTGTAGTGTATGTGTGTGAATGAGAGTGTATAGGTGTTTTCCAGTGCTAGGTTGCAGCTGGAAGGGCATCCGCTGTGTAAAACATATGCTGGATAAGTTGGCGATTCATTCCACTGTGGAGACCCCTGATGAATAAAGGGACTAAGCCATAGGAAAATAAATGAATGTTAATTTGAGGAACCAATAAAACAACCTCCTCAGGTGAAGTTCATCGATCAAACTGTAAAACAATACCTCATCAAATTCACAGACACATAAAGCCAAATTAGTGTCTTGAGGGTTTAGATTCAGTTCTGACGTGTTTATTTTCTCCAAACGTTTGAAAGCGGCACATTTGGTCTCCTGGCAAAGTTTGAAGCCCACTTGAAAGGGTTTTGGTTAGACCCAAACAGTCCAAATCCAGATGAGAACGGCTCATTGGACGGCCTCTTCCTCACCGCACGGATTGTTCCGGAGCAACTAAATCCAAAGATGGCTTGTAAAAAAACAAAAAAACAAATAGTTCTTTGAGTTCCTCTCCCATAGAGAAGAAGCATAATTTGACTTGAAATGTTTGTCTGAAGGTGATAAATGGCCATCGTTGAAGCCCAATCCAAACTGACATGGCGAAAAGTCACTTTTAAACACTGTTTTTTTTCTTTGAGATGACTAAATATACATTGAAAACCCAAGAATGAGGCATGGTTGAGTGTGGCGGACGACTGAAAGCCTTCATATTTCTCTGGCTGAGTCATTGCTCAGTTTAGATGCCAGCGAGAAAGTGGCACACCGTTTGAGTTTAACCCTTCTGCTGAATTACTACTAGGCCCACACGGAATCTGCGCGCGCAGAAATCCGCAGATTTTTAGCTCATCATTGAGTCTATTTATTTACTTGTGTAAATGTGTGTCAATTTGTTTTTATTCAGTTTTTAAATTAATTAAAATAAATAAATTAAATAGGCGTCACGGTGGCGCAGTGGGTAGCACGATTGCCTCACAGCAAGAAGGTCGCTGGTTCGAGCCTCGGTTGGGTGAGTTGGCATTTCTGTGTAGAGTTTGCATGTTCTCCCCGTGTTGGCGTGGGTTTCCTCTGGGTGCTCCGGTTTCCCCCACAGTCCAAAGATGTGGTATAGATGAATTGGGTAAGCTAAATTGTCTGTAGTGTATGTGTGTTTCCCAGTGATGGGTGGCATCCGCTGTGTAAAACATATACTGGATAAGTTGGTGGTTCATTCTGCTGTGGCGACCCCAGATTAATAAAGGGACTAAGCCAAAAAGAAAATGAATGAATGAATAAATTAAATACATACATTTCAGTCATATTATTGACTAATATGATAATGTTCATTTGATTTATTTACAATACAGTTTGTAAAGTAATATTTACTGTCTTTTAGCAGATATATTATGAGAGACTTGCTTTGTTTACCAAATAAGTGGATCTAATTGGATTTGCATTGCAAACATTAAATAAAAGTTTGTAGTTGCGATAATCCCAAAATCATTCCCCATAAATCCACGGATTTTTTTCTAAATTCTACACAGAAATAGCAGATTCTACCTATGGGTCAAAAAATGACCTGGAGACCATTTTAACTAACGAAAAAAAAAAACATTTTCTAAAATGACCCTAACATTAGAAAAAAAGATTAATTTTATATCTTTATATTTTCATGAAGGCTGTACACATTTAGGGTACAACAGTTTTTAATGCGCACACCTACACTGTTAACAATTTCCTGTAGAATCTACAATAACTTACTGGCAGCAGTTCGCCAGTAACTTACTGTAAATCAATTACAGCAAAAATACCGTATTTACATTTACAGCACAATTTATCTTGCTGTATATGTATTTTTTCAATATTGTGTATCTTTACTGTAAATTATACAATATTTTTTTCCACAATGCAACTTTAAAATACAGTAACATACCACATAACTGTCCTACAGTAAAATGCAGTTCATATTACAGTTAAATACTGTGCAATTTACAAAAATCGTTAACCGTGTGTGAAGCGTTAGTTCTAGATGAAAAGGATAGTTAACCCAAAAATGAACATTTACTCACTATTTACTCATAGATATAAATATGAAGATATTTTGAAGAATGCTAAAAACCTGTAACCATTGACTTCCATAGTGTTGGTTTTTCCTACTATAGAAGTCAATGGTTACAGGTTTTCAACTTTCTTCAGTTGAACACTAGAGAAAATTTTGAAGAAAGCTGAAAACCTGTAACCATTGACTTCTATAGTAGGAAAAACCAACACTATGGAAGTCAATGGTTACAGGTTTTCAGCATTCTTCAAAATATCTTCATTTGTGTTTAACAGAAGAATAAAAAGTCAATCAGGTTTGGAACAAGTGAAATGATGACAGAAATGTTTTTGTGAACTATCCCTTGAATCTCTGCGTCTCAGTCTGTCTACAGTATTCATTAAATGCTCTGTGCTTCTTATTCTTCTTCCTCAGGATGCAATCGAACACAACAAGGACAAACAGAGGAAGAACATTAGACAGAAGCGTGACTCCGGACCCCTGAAGCCCTCCTGCTGGACATCTGAGGCTATTTAAAGCAGAGGTGAGAGGAAAACACTGCAGATGAGCAGGAGAGAGATGCAAATCTGTGTTTTCTAGCTTATTTGTTACTGCAGAACCACTGACTATAATCATTTTCACTCTTTTTAAACTTTAGAATTAAACAGCCGGCTATGAAAAGTTGCCCTGAAATATTTTGTTTTCTTACAGTTGCCAGTTTTTATGTCAAAGTTAAAGATTATTTTCTGAAATAAAAATGCAAACTGAATATAAAGTGTAAAGTAACAAGTAACAAAGATAACAAAGATCCAGAAATGAGCAAGAAATAAAAATTAAAATAATTGGCAAGAAATAAAGATTAAGAATTAAATAGCCAGCTATGAAACGTTTACTTACAGTTGCCAGCTCATACACTGTAAAATATGCAGGGTTCCACTTAATTCCTTCATGTTGTCCCAACACAAATCCATTAAGTTAACTTAGTTGTTGTTTTACAAATTCAAGTGGATTAAACATAACACAATTAATTTGTTCCAAAAAATCCTCGAGAATTGTGTTGATTCAGCTCATTTTAATTAAGTAGTTTGAAAAAAGCAGCTAAATCCATTTTTGAATGTATCTCACAGGCTTTCTTTTCTGGGATATACACTGAAAATAGCATGGAGTAAAGACCAAGAACATAAAGATGTAAAATTCTGACAAAAAGGTCAGACATGCGATAAGTAAACCATAAAAAAACAAAAACAATCTGAAATATGAGAAGGGAACGTACAATTTTGAGAAAAGTAAATATTGTGAGATGTTAAAATTCTTAGAAAACGTCTAAATCGGCAGATGTAAACTCAAAAATTTTGAGAAAAAAATCAGGAAAAAGAAATTGTGATGAAAAAAAAAACCAAAACTGAATTGTGACAAAAAATTGCAATACCCTTTTAAAATTATACAGTTGCAATCAGAATTATTAAACCCCCTTTAATTTTTTTTCTTTTTTAAATATTAACCAAATGATGTTTAACAGAGCAAGGAAATTTTCACAGTATGTCTGATAATATTTTTTTCTTCTGGAGAAAATCTTATTGGTTTTATTTTGGCAAGAATAAAAGCAGTTTTAAATTTTTTAAAATCCATTTTAAGGTCAATATTATTAGCCCCTTTAAGCAATATTTTTTTTGATAGTCTACAGAACAAACCATGGTTATACAATAACTTGCCTAATTACCCTATTCTGCCTAGTTAACCTAAATAACCTAGTTAAGCCTTTAAATGTCACTTTAAGCTGTAAAGAAGTGTCTTGAAAAATATCTAGTCAAATATTATTTACTGTCATCATGACAAAGATTAAAGAAATCAGTTATTAGAAATGAGTTATTAAAACTATTATGCTTAGAAATGTGTTGAGAAACTCTTCTCTCCGTTAAACAGAAATTGGGGAAAAAAATAAACGGGGGCTAATAATTCAGGGGGTTTAATAATTCTGATTGCAGCTGTATATTTTTTTATTTTCATGACAGTACCAAGATTTTACTCTATATTCACTTACTGTCCCTTTAAAATGTCAATATGCAAATTGCCTGTTTTGACAGTCATATCAAGTCATTATTTATCTATTGATTGATTGATTTAATAATAATTAACTATAGAAGAACTATACAGAGATTAGCAGAAAGTCATTCTGAATCTACAAATGGAAAAATGAAACTGCAGCATTAGGACACGTCTCATTAAAATAAGTCAGGCCAAATGTACAGACGACTTTAAAGAGCGCTGCTGTCAGACAGAGACAGTGACTGATATGTCTATATCAGATAAATCACGGCTCCAGCATGACTGTCATCACATGCGTCTGTGCACCTCTGATCTGAACCATCTCACACACAAAGGAGAAAAGGTAACCGAGGTACAGAAAAGTTTAAATTTGGAGAAAAAAAGTGAAAGTAGCAAAAATTCAGAATTTTGAGAGGAAAAAGTCAAAATTGTAACAGAAAAAAATGCTGAAAAAGTCAACATTTTGAGATGCAGCCTCAGAATTCAGAGGAAAAAAATAAAAATAGTAAGAATGCTTAGTGAGAGAATTCTGATTTTTTTTTAAAAATTATGCTAAATAAAGTAATGGTTAAATTTGGAGAGAAGAAAAACGAAATTGTGAGATGTAAATAAAAAATTCTAAAAATGGTAAAAAGCGACGCGGTGGCGCAGTGGGTAGTGCTGTCACCTCACAGCAAGAAGGTTGCTGGTTTGAGCCTCGGCTGGGTCAGTTGGCATTTCTGTGTGGAGTTTGCATGTTCTCCCCGTGTTGGCGTGGGTTTCCTCCGGGTGCTCTGGTTTCCCCCACAGTCCAAACACATGCGCTATAGGTGAATTGGGTAAGCTAAATTGTCCGTAGTGTATGTGTGTAAATGAGTGTGTATGGATGTTTCCCAGTGATGGGTTGCAGCTGGAAGGGCATCCGCTGCGTAAAACATATGCTGGATAAGTTGGCAGTTTATTCCGCTGGAGCGACCCCAGATTAATAAAGAGACTAAGCCGAAAAGAAAATGAATGAATGAATGAAAAATGGTAACATTCTGAGAGAAAAAGTAAAAATTGCAACATATAAATAAAAAAATAAAAAGTGAAAATTGTGAGAATTCTGAGGTGAATTTTTTTTTTTGGAGAATTAAAGTCAAAATTGTGAGATGTAAAATAAAAACTTTGAAATGGTAAAAAATTGTCAAATTTAAACTCAGAATTCAAGTCAAAATTTTTGAAATTCTGAATTCTGAAAAAGTCTAAATTCTGATACAGTAAAAATCTAAAATTTGGAGAGAAAAAAAAATGTGATACTGTACATTTTAAATTTTTGAGAAAAACAATTGTGAGAATTCTGAAAAAGTCAAAATTCTGATGAAGTAATAAAATATTTATTACTTTTTCTGATGAAAATAAATGAAAATAAAATTTGGAGAAAAAACAGTCAAAATTGTGAGATGTGAAATAAATTTTTAAAATTGGTTTTAAAGTGGTTCAAAATTCTGAGAGGAAAGTCAAAATTGCAAGAATAAAAATGCATTTATTCATTCATTTTCCTTTGACTTAGTCTCTGTTTCAGAGGTAGAATGAGCAGAATGAACCGCCAGCTATTCCAGCATATGTTTTACACAGCGGATGCCCTTCCAGCCACCACCCACTACACAACACATTCACACACACACACTCATACACTACGGCCAATTTAGTTCATCCAATTCCCCTATAGCGCATGTGTTTGGACTGTGGGGGAAACTGAAGCACCCGGAGGATACACACACCAACACGGGGAGAACTGGCAAACTCCACACAGAAATGCCAACTGGCCCAGCCGGGACTTGAACCAGTGACCTTCTTGCTGTGAGGCGACAGTGCTAACCACTGAGCCACCGTGCCGCCCACTAAAAAGTGCATGGATATGAGAAAAAAAAAAGTTGTGAGAAAAAGCATCTCATGTGCACCTCAATGCTGGACGCCTCGCTGCAGGTTTCATTTGTGTCTCTCGCTTCTGCAGCACAAAGCAGAAGAAAAAGTCCTGCCCTCATCCATCATGGCCAGCTCTGCCACAAAAGAGCTTCATTTCCAGAGGGGTTGCTTTGCTGCAGTCTGTCATTTGCAGTCATGCAGATCCTGAAGCTCTTTTTCTAGCGGCTGACGTCAGTGTGAGAGCCCAGGCTCTGCCTTGTTTTTCTCAGGCGTGGAATAATTGTGTTTACCGGGACATTTAGCATGTGGCACAGATGGATTGTTACATTAGCTGCAGACCAAATGTTGAAAAACCAAGTGACCTTTGTTTATAATGAGCTCTGGCACAAACACAAACACACACACACACACACACACAAACAAGAAGGAGATTCTGACTGAAGCATTATTGATTTTTGGGAATTGTTCCAAGTTTGGGGTCTGTATTAATATTTTTAATTGTTTTTGATGATCTTTATGCTCACACTATGTACACTGAAAAATTATTCATTGGATTTGTTGGATTATTCATGATTTATTCACTTTGTTTAAGTTCAGCCCATATAAATTGTTTGCAATTAGTTACCTTAAAAAAAGAGTAAATCCAATGAATCAATTTTTTTCAGTGTAGCTGCATTTATTATTGACAGTAAAAACAGAAATATTGTAGAAATTATTGCAATTCATAACTTGAATGTCCAAAAATGCATTTATTTCTTTTTTGGCAAGCTGAATTTTCATGATTCTTCGCAGAAATCCTTCAAGTATTATTTGATGCTAAAGAAAGAATTGCGGTTATTATAAATGATCCAATCAGCTGCATTAGATTTATTTATTTATTTGTTTGTTTGTTTGTTTGTTTGTTTTTCTTTATTAATTTTTTTAATTATTTTTCGTAATTTATTTCTGAAGAGAAACTTCAAAAGAACTTAACTTTAATTAAATGAAAATATTTTTTATTTAAATATTATTTTTCTTATACCTGCTCAATTGAAGTTATTATTAAAAAAATCTGCTAATTTATTTTTAATTTAATTAAATTTTTTTATATTTCAATTTAATTAATTTATTTGTTTTGTTTTTGCACTAAATTCCCTTGGAAAAGGATGTAGTTAACAATAATACTTAATACTTTGAAAAAATGCTGAATTGTTTCAACCCTAAAGTATATTTTTATATAAAATATAAATAGAACATATAAAGTACATTTATTTAAAATGTTTATTTGATAAAAAATAGCCCAACTATTGGGTTTGTTCATATTTTACCCAATTTGTATTTTTTTTTTGTTTAGCAACCACCTAAATCAACTGATAAAATGTTGGAAGAGGAAAATTCAAAGTTAGAATAATGTGCAAAAATAACCAAATAAATAAATCAATGAAGTCAATTCATTTCTGTTTTTATATGTGGTTATCTGACTTTACATTATGTAATTCTGAGTGTGCCTCACACAGGTGAGTGGGCTTGACAAACCACCTGTAGAAAACACACTCTTTCATCTCTAACACTTTCCCAGACACCAGTTGCACATTTGCACCAGACACTTTCTTACAATCACTCCATATATCTCTATAAAACATAGTGCATTTCTGAGTGTGCCTCACACAGGTGAGTGGGCCTGACAAACCACCTGTAGAAACACTCTTCTCTCCATATGCACCAGACACTTTTTCTTAAACTTCATCTAACAAGGACTCAATAATGAAAACAATGTTTACCTGTAAATGTACCACAAATGGCTTGTTTTCTTTCATCTTAAATACATCTTTTGCACAGTATCTTGCACAATATTGTTCTGTCTTATGTAAAAGTACTTGTATAGTCTCTCTTAGGCTATGTGTATAGTTAAGTATTTATAGTATATGTAGTATAGTTAGATAACCGCTCTGGTATGTTAGTTATGTATAGGCTTAAAATAGCTCTTACATCCAGTGTTGTGTTCATATTTATGATTGTTTATTTATGTAGCACCGTGGTCCTGCGAGACACAACATTTCGTTCCACTTTATGTCCACACATGTAGCGGAATGACAATAAATCTCAACATGACTTGACTTACAATGTGTATTTGGCCGTTGACTCTTGAATGGCAATGTGTTATTATATATAAAAATGTACACATTCATTCATTTTCCTTCGGCTTAGTCCCTTATTTATCAGGGGTCGCCACAGCGGAATGAACCTCCAACTATTCCAGCATATGTTTTACGCAGCGGATGTCCTTCCAGCCACAACCCAGTACTGGGAAACACCCATACACTCTCACATTCACACACACACTCATACACTACGGGCAATTTAGTTCCTCCAATTCATAGCGCATGTGTTTGGACTGTGGAGGAAACCCACGCCAACACGGGGAGAACATGCAAACTCTACACAGAAATGCCAACTGGCCCAGCCGGGACTCGAACCAGCGACCTTCTTGCTGTGAGGCGACAGTGCTAACCACTAAGCCACCGTGCCACCTAAATGTACACATAATAACAATATTATTGATACTGAACTTTCATCCTGAACTGCCATCTCAAAAAAAAAATCCATGTTTTTCTTTGTCCCATTGTATTGTAAGCGAAGAGCACATGCAGCATCTCTGTGTTCAGGGAATGAATAGAAGCTTTGTGTACAGTATCCAGGTGTGTCTGAGCTAATAAACAAACAGATCTGAAAATGATACGAGCTCAAAGCCGACTGAGCTTTATATCCAGTAATGACTGTTTCAACAGGCTGTGGCTGTTTGATGGCTTATAGTTTATCCATACAGCCACATTTATTAAACAGAGTTGCAATATATACATATGATGTTTATGCTATGTTCTTTACAATACATATTTGTTAATACGTTAATGAACTGAAGTCAAATACAGATTAAAATATATACAGTTGAAGTCTGAATTATTAGCCCTCCTGTATATTTTTTCCCTCAATTTCTGTTTAATGGAAAGAAGATTTTTTCAACACATTTCTAAACAGAATTAATAACTAATTTCTAATAACTGATTTATTTTATCTTTGCCATGATGATGACAGTACATAATATTTTACTAGATATTTTTCAAGACACTAGTATTCAGCTTAAAGTGACATTTAAAGACTTAACTAGGTTAATTAAGCAAGTTAGGGTAATTAGGCAAGTCATTGTATAACAGTGGTTTGTTCTGTAGACTATCAAAAAAAATATTGCTTAAGGGGGCTAATAATATTGCCCTTAAAATGGTTTTAAAAAAATTAAAAACTGCTTTTATTCTAGCCGAAATAAAACAAATAAGACTTTCTCCAGAAGAAAAAATATTATAGGAAATACTGTGAAAAATTCCTGAATCTGTAAAACATCATTTTGGGAAATATTTGAAAAAGAAAAAATATATATATATTATTTCAGCTTGTTTTGGCACATTTTGCATTCACATGTAGTTTATCTTGAAGTTAAAACTCCAGTAATTGAACTATAAACTCTACAAAAATATTAAAAGCAATATTAACTATTAATAACAACAAAAACATCTGCAATTATTTAGTATTTGACATTTTTTAGGATTATTCTGAAGCTGTACTTCTATAGTTTTTGTCAATGTTTTGAATTCGGTTTTCATTTTAGTTTTTATTTCATAATTTGGTTTAATAATTTGAGTTTTTGTAAGTCTTAACATTTTAAATATGTCCAATTATTGTTTTAAAGTTTCATTTTAGCTTTGGTTTTAGTTATTTTAATATTAATTTGAACAATAAATAAAAATGAGAAATTTTAGCTTGGCAACTGAAAAGGTTCACTGTAAAAAAATATCCGTTTTTATTTTTTATATATTCATGCTTTTGAATTGCATTGTCACCTAAATTTTTCTTCCAACAACTTTTACCCTTGAAAAGTAAAAAAAAAGTGACTTTTATGAACATTTTTAATAGTTTAAAGTGATATATTGTCTGGGTTGGTGTTGTATATTACGCTACAAAAACCTTGTAAAAACTGCCCGTACCTTTTCTGTTCTTTTACAGACTTATTTCCCTATATATTATTTCTTACACTACTAAAATGTCAATAAAAGTCACTTTGTTAAACTGCAGAGTTGAATTTTCAACATCAAAAGTCGACAGAGCAGAGATCAACTTCCCATAATGCAATTCACAACCGTAAATAAGCAGAAAACACTTGTGAATACAAGATAAGGAAACTCATCATTAACAGATATTTGTTACACTGTACATTTATTTTATTAGCTCAGTTTTATTCTATTATACTCAGTTATCAATCAATATATATTTACGTTATTAATCTTAAGTATTTCAGTAAAGCAACACTGATTCAGAGTCTTAAACACAAACCACTCGCAATCCAGTTTTAAGCAACCCTGCAGTGAGTCATTCAAAAAAGTCATTATTTTAAGCGCAAACTTGCCCACTTTCTATGTAATTTGGGCTTATTATGGAAACACAAAAGACATGAAAACCACAAAGACCATACAATATGTCATCTGAAGCCATATATAAGGAGCAGACTGAAACTGTGCTTGTTATTCACTAAAATCCCCTCAGACGAGCACCATATCAGATAAGATTGAGTTAGTTTTGTCTTTGTGAAGACTGAATATGAAGTATTTTCACAGGTGTCAGTGTGTGTGTGTGTGTGTTTGTTAGCTGAGGTTAACACACATTTAATGCCTTCACTCAGTGTGTAATCATGCTGGAAGTCAAACATACAGTGATCTAGAAAAGCAGAGTCACACAAATACTGTAACTCTAGATATCGCAAAATTACAGTTACTGATAGTGTGTTTAATTTGTAGGAGGTGTTTGGGTTTGTCTTGCAGTGATATGAATCTCTCCGACTGAAGCATTAGTCTGTGATGGTGTGTTTTAGGAGATTTGTGTGTGGAAGTCCTGCAGTCGTAAAGCCCAGCAGGACTGAGAGACGCGGCCTGATAAGAAGATCCAGACATTGACAAATCCCCATTGACCTTGTTTATGGACAGCGGAAGTTTGTTACGGCTTTTCACACCGTCTGACAGGCTCTGGGTTTGAGCTTTATGATTCAGCGGATGAGCATGTACTCGTGTGTTTATTCTACTGCATATTTTAGCAAGGAAACAATGTTCATGGACATAGAACAGACTGTCATACTTTAAATGAAAGAATCTATTAGTAAATATTAATGGTACGACTTTATTTTGATGGTCCCTATTGCACATTTTGTTGACTAAAAGTTGCATTGCAACTACATGCCAGTTACTTTTCATTTGAGGATTAGTAGACTGTCTGCTTAATATCTGCTGATACTGCTCTTTCAACAGACATTTAACTGACTATAAGAAACTTTGCAAGTACATGTCAACTTTCACTAACCCTAACCCCAACCAGTGGTGTAATGTAATAAATTACAAATACTCAAATTAATTGTAATTGATTGTAATTGAGTAGTATTAATTGTAATTGAGTACTATTTCTCAGAAATTGTAATTTACTAAGTCATTTTAAAAATGTGTACTTTTACTTTCCCTTGAGTACATTTTTAGTGCAGTCCTGGTACTTTTACTCCACTACTTTCCCTCAACTTTATTTTTTCTTGTCTATGGGAATTAGAAAAATCAGTGCTGTGATTCCTGTCCAATTAAATCGCACATAGAAAGTAAATCGCATCATATTGAACAACCTCAAGACATGGGCACTTCATAAATACAGCAAACTATTTGGAAGCATTAAAAGTGTCCAAGAAGATGTCAAAAATCTTCACACGCAATGACCAAGATGATGAGAAGATGACGGTTGTTTAATGTATGATGACCGAAATGGCCTTAAACTATAACTAAATGCATTACAGAATGTTACGTTTACACACAAATTACATGTAAACGCATAAGCTTTTTACAGCGTAATACTCACTACTCACTACTCTTGAGTACTTTTAAAAGGGCAAATTTTTACTCATACTTTGAGTAATATTTACAACAGATACTTTTACTCTACTTGCACTACATTTTTGGGCAAGTAATGGCACTTTTACTTGAGTATAATTTTTCAGTACTCTTTCCACCACTGCCAACCCTAACCCTAACCTAACAGTCTACTTAATCTATTGAGAATTAGTTGGCATGTACATGTAGATGCAATGTAACTTAAATTCAACAAAATGTGTTAAAGGGACCATCAAAATAAAGTGATACCTTTTCTTCTGGAGAAAGTCGTATTTATTTCGGCTAGAATAAAAACAGTTTTTAATAAAAAAAACAAAAAAACAAAACATTTTAAGGTCAATATTATTAGCCCCCTTGAGCGATATTTGTTTTGGATTGTCTACAGAACAAACCACTGTTATACAATGACTTGCCTAATTAAACTAACTTGCCTAATTAACCTACACTGTAAAAAAAGTTTTGTTATTTTACGGGGCTTTTTTTCCGGCAACGTAAAACGAAACGTAAACGAAAAAACGTAACATAACGCCCGTTAAATTACAGAAATTTACCGTAAAATAACGGACATTAAATTACAGATAGTTCCTTAAATTAAAATTTCTGGTAAATGTGTGTAATTTAATGTCTGTTATTTTACGGCAAATTTCTGTAATTTAACGGTCGTATATATATATATATAAAAGTTTGCGAACCCTTTGGAATTACTTGGATTTGTGCTGTTTTACGATGCACAAATGAACACTGTAGTCTCCTTTAGTGTTGTCACGATACTGGAATTCGGTACCAATCGATACTGAAATTTACTCTTCGCTGCTTTAATGCTCCAGTGTCCCTGTATCTGTTGTTACACTCAGTACACAGCGGTGAGTTCGGTGAACTGATGACCTTCACGGCCAGTCATTTCTGTTGAGCACGTGAACACAATGGCAAATCAGTGCTGTTTAAGAACGTGCTCAACAGCGCTCAAATGTTAGCTGGAAATAGCCGTTTTTAAATTTTCAGTATCGATTGGTACTGAATTTCAGTATTGTGACAACCCTAGTCTCCATAGACGTCCTTCTTCTGAGACACTTCTTTTGACATTTTCAGTTTTTCACAGAGATAATGCCAGTCCTGTTTTGAATCTGCCACCATGCTGACACATAGGTATTTGTAGCTCTGCCCTCTTTTAAAAAGAGCACAATCTCATTTGAATTTAAAGCGACAGTCACCAAAACAGCACAAGGATCAAAGCCTAAAAGGGTCAGTTTCAAAGAGTTATAAAACATTATTTGTGTGGTATTTTGAGCTGAAACTTCACATACACACTCAGAGACATCAGAGACTTATTTTACATCTTGTAAAAAGGCTCTTAATAGGTCCTCTTTAAAGACAATTCAGTTTAATATACATACTAATTTTCAGTTTTGGGTGAACTGTCCCTTTAAATGGTCATGTACTGAATGAATGTGTTTATTCAGTACAGCTGTGATGTAGTACAGTGCAAAATAGAAAGCCATGAAAATGTGTGCCCAAAGGGATCGTGACTCATCATGAGCTCATCATTCTGTCATCAACTGTGATCTCAGTGTGAGAGTCATTTCTTTGTGGTCTATTTATTTATTTATTTTAGACAGATGTGGGGAATATACACTACGCTGGAAATTCATTTTTACTAAAGATCACAAGTGTAGTATGATGTTAGATCAAACCCACAACATTCATGACATAATCCTGATGACAGAACCACGAGATGTTTAACATTGAACTCATGTCTTTAATCAGGCCAGTAATGACCACAAATACACACAAAACACTTTCTGCACACCATGTGATACCTGAAGGAGTGTATATATTTATTTGTTTATATGCATAAAATAAAAACATATTTATCTACACTGTTATTATATTATATTATATTATATTATATTATATTATATTATATTATATTATATTATATTATATTATATTATATTATATTATATTATATTATCTTCCCAATGATGGGTTGCAGCTGGAAGGGCATCCGCTGCGTAAAACATATGCTGGATAAGTTGGCGGTTCATTCCGCTGTGGCGACCCCTGATGAATAAAGAGACTGAGCCGAAAAGAAAATGAATGAATATTATATTATATTATATTATATTATATTATATTATATTATATTAT
>CAIGQV010018201.1:2362634-2377274 GCA_903798115.1 Danio jaintianensis | reverse complement strand
ACACACACACACACACACACACACACACACACACACACACACACACATATATATATATATCATTTATTTTTATTTTTATTTTTTTACAGTAAACTACCATGTTTCAACAAGTCACAGTGTTAATGCCTCAGTGTTTTCACTACTAAACCCCATCATCCATGCAGTTTTGGAAAGTCATGGAGGTCGAGTAAATAATGACTGAATATGAATTTTTGGCTGAAAAACACAAAGTCATGAGATGACACCTCAGCTGCTGCTTCAATCCCAGCAGAAAAAGCCCACCGCAGACAGAAACAGCTGTGTTCAGATGAGTAATGCAGTGAACGTCTCTGTTTGTGATGACGTGAAGGAAAAGCACAGGTGCAGAAGTACAGAAACTCAAGGAGACTCAGAGAGATTAACGCAAACTCTCATTCTGGAGGAAATTTACTGGCGTTTCCTGTTTTGGTCAGCGAAACAAGCCTATTTAGTCATTTCATTTCCTTCTGCTGTTTAGGGAGGAGACAGACTTCTGCATATCAAGTGAGCGGATGTTTGCGTCTATGGGTAAACAGTGTGTTCTTGTGGCTAATAAAAGTGAGATTTTATTTGACCTCTGTGTTCGGCAATTAAAAAGAGTACAGTATTAAAGAGGACCTATTATGCAGAAATCACTTTTATAAGATGTTTTAACACAGTTGTGGGGCGACAGTTTGTGAATATAGATATCTTCCAATGGTAAACATTTATTAATTTTATTTGTTATAATCAGACTTGATAATAACAGTCTGCAGAAACACTTTGATTGGCATTCTCCTTTTGTACATGTCATCAGAGGGGGAAAGCCCCGCCCATAAGTGACCGTCTCTCTCTCATTAGCATAGGGCGTTAGTCTTGTTTTTAAATCTGCCACTATGCTGACACACAGGCATTTGTAGCCCCGCCCTCTTTTAAAAAAAAGCACAGTCTCATTTGAATTTAAAGCAGCAGGGTCAGTTTCAAAGAGTTATAAAGCATTATTTGTGTGGTATTTTGAACTAAAGCTTTTGGAAGCAAAAACACCATTACAATTGAGTGAATTACAGTATTTGCACTGTAAAATATATCTGTTAATAAAAGGGCTAGTTCACCCCAAAATGAAAATTTGCTTACTATTTACCCACCCTCAAGTGGTTCCCAAACTTAGGAGTTTCTTCTGTTGAACACGACAGAAGACATTTTGAAAAAGGCTGAAAACCTGTAGCCATTGACTTCCATTATATACGATATATTGTGCAGCCCTAGTCAGTAGTGCACCGAAGAAATGCTTTCATCACCATCATTCTCCTCATTCTCTGCGATTCAGTGATTTTTCTTCCAGTATATTTGTGCTAAAGTCCCTCAAGTGTTTCTTGTGCTGTGTTTTCTGTGCTCTTTGTTTGGCAGTGCCACCTCACAGGAAGTGCAGCAGCGTTCCTCCTGGCACAGCGAGACTGAGGCGTTTTTGTGCCCTGTCTGGCTCAGTTTAATGATAACATGGTTTGATTGACGTCTCTGTGCTGCTTTTATTATTCAGCCTGCATGTTTGTGTGTGCGTGCGTGCGTGTGTGGTGTTTACAGACCTCTGGACAAAGGCCTCTTGTCTGGATGTTATTGTCTCACTTAGCAGGTGACTGGCAGCTTATGGCTTAATCCATACATTGTGTTTGTGTCATTCTGAATTAGGGCTGCACAATATATCGCGATAATAGTATATGCAATATACAGTTGAAGTCAAAATTATTCGCCCTGCTGTGATTTATTTATTTTTTCTTTTTCAAATATTTCCCAAATGATGTTTAACAGATTCCGGAATTTTTCACAGTATTTCCTATAATATTTTTTCTTCTGGAGAAAGTCTTATTTGTTTTATTTCAGCTAGAATAAAAGCAGTTTTTCATTTTTTTTAAAAGACATTTTAAGGTCAATATTATTAGCCCCCTTAAACAATATATTTTTTCAATTGTCTACAGAACAAACCACTGTTATACAATGACTTGCCTAATTACCCTAACTTTTGAAGAAGGCTGAAAACCTTTAGGGGCAGTCGTGGCCTGGTGGTTAGAGTGTTGGACTCGTGATCCGAAGGTTGCTGGTTCGATACTCGGTACCAGCGGGAATTGGGGGTGGGGGGAGTGAATGACCAGCACTCTCCACCACCCTCAATACCACGACTGAGGTGAGTCCCTTGAGCAAGGCACCGTTCCCCCCAACTGCTCCCCGGGCGCCGCAGCATGGCTGCCCACTGCTCCGGGTGTGTGTTCACGGTATGTGTGTGTTCACTAACTGTGTGTGTGCACTTGGATGGGTTAAATGCAGAGCACAAATTCCAAGTATGGGACACCATACTTGGCCACACTACACTTCACTTCACTTCACTAACTTGCCTAATTAACCTAATTAATCCTTTAAATGTCACTTTAAGCTGAATACTAGCATATCTAGTCAAATATTACTTACTGTCATCATGGCAAAGATAAAAGAAATCAGTTATTAGAAATGACTTATTAAAACTATTATGTTTAGAAATGTGTTGAAGAATAAATTCTCTCTGTTAAACAGAAATTGGGAAAAAAATATACAGGGGGGGCTAATAATTCTGACTTCAACTGTATCTATCGCAGACGTGTGATAAATTATATTTATTTTATGCATTAGCTGTTTATCTAAATTTGACCAATCAGATGGGGCCTTACTATCTTTATCCCCGCCTCCCCAGTAGTTGATGTTCTGCTATTGGCTGGAGTGGCCCAAAGGTGAACCTTCATTCATTCATTTTCCTTCGGCTTAGTCTCTGACCCATCAGAGGTCGCCACAGTGGGATGAACCACTAACTATTCCAGCATATGTTTGACGCAGCGGATGCCCTTCCATTGGGAAACATACACTCACATTCACACACACACTCATACACTATGGCCAATTTTGTTCATCCAGTTCACCTATACCACATGTGTTTGGACTGTGGGGGAAACCGGAGCACCCGGAGGAAACCCACGGCAACACGGGGAGAACATGCAAACCTTCTGCTAAATAGCAATTTTAGGAAAATGTTATAAGAGATATTGGTATCGCAATACTCAAAAATAGTGCATAGTTTTCCAGTGTCGTGCTGCCCTAGTTACAGTATAAACATTGTAAAAAATTGGTTTCCTTAAAGACACTTTTAGGCAACTCCAGCCAATAGAAGGTGTGGATAAAAATAGTACAGCCCCATCTGATTGGTTAAATTTAGATAAACAACCAATGCACAAAATAAAGTCATTTATGACACATGTCTGCATTACGCATACTGTGTGCATATTTTATTACCACAATAATTTTGCAACAGTAGGTGGCACGGTGGCTCAGTGGTTAGCATTGTCGCCTCACAGCAAGAAGGTTTGAGTACTGGCTGGGCCAGTTGGCATTTCTGTGTGGAGTTTGCATGTTCTCCCCGTGTTGGCGTGGGTTTCCTCCGGGTCCTCCGGTTTCCCCCAGAGTCCAAACACATGCGCTATAGGGGAATTGAATAAACTAAATTGGCCGTAGTGTACGTGTGTGGATGAGTATGTATGGATGATTCCCAGTACTGGGTTGCAGCTGGAAGGGCATCTGCTGTGTAAAACATATGCTGGAATAGTTGGCGGTTCATTCCGTTGTGGGGACCCCTGATAAATAAGGGACTTAGCTATTTTGCAACATATTGTGCAGCCCTATATATAACTGAGGACATTTGAGCTCTCACATGTATAGCTAAACTTATGCACACAAGTTTAATTAACACATCCATAGGTGCTAATGGTGTATACCATGTCTTCATTTTTCTAACCGGCAGTGTGTGGTATGTTATTGACTCGTTCACTTTGCTGTGTAAAATTACGTTTGTCAGCACTATTTCTGCCTGAGCTTGTGGTTTCTCAAGCATTTCTCATTTATGCGCAGCTGCATTTCCCAGAGTTCATGACAACAGCAGTTTGATAATCACTTTCATTGTGGAGCAAAGATGAGCAGGAGTCTTCTGGAAGCTTCCAGCGCCGACTGAATCTCTTTCTGGGTTTATCAGCGGAGCCAAACAGTCCATTTACTCCCCTCAGCGAACAGGACACTTAAATAATAATAATCTCCAAACCAATGGAGGACTGAGAGAGAGAGAGAGAGAGAGAGAGTATTGAAAGTAGAACAGACAGTTTATGAGATAGCGAGGATGGAGACGGTAGAAGAGCATTTAGTGTTACGAGGACTCTGTGTTCTGCTCTTCAGACTTTAGACTCTCAGGAGGATTTCTAAAACTACTGGCGGCACGGTGGCTCAGTGGTTAGCACTGTCGTCTCACAGCAAGAAGGTCGCTGGTTTGAGTCCCGGCTGGACCAGTTGACATTTCTGTGTGGAGTTTGCATGTTGTGAACACTATAAAACAATTTCTGTGTTCCACGCAATCGATTTGTGTTGGAACAACATGAAGGAATTAAGTTAACATTAGTTTTTACAAATTTAAGTGGATTGAACGCAAAACAATCCAAAAAATCATCAAGAATTGGGTTGTTGCAGCTCATTTGAAATAAATAGTTTGAACAAACAGCAAGTGTCATTTTTTGAGTGAACCCGACTGACTCTCTCTTCCTGTCTGTTCTCTCTATCTCTCTCTCTCTCTCTCTCTGTGCAGAGATGTGGTACTGGGTGTTCCTGTGGTGTCTGTTCTCGTCTCTGTTTGTTCACAGTGCCGTGGGTCTGCTGATGTGTGTGACTCTGCAGCGTCATAAAAGAGGACGCCTCATCACACTGGTGCTCATCAGCGTGGGCTTCCTGGCCTCTCTGAGCGGAGGAGTCATCACCAGTCAGTACACACACACTTCTGCTTTTACTATCTGCCTTTCACACGTCTCTTAAACCCAGTGTGAACTTCACCAAAGTGTTCCTTATGCAACTTATATTCAGTGGTGGAAAGAGTATTGAAAAATCATACTTAAGTAAAAGTACCATTACTTGCCTAAAAATGTAATGCAAGTAGAGCAAAAGTATCTGTTGTAAATATTACTCATAGTATAAAAGTAAAGTAAAAAGTAGACCTTTCAAAAGTACTCAAGAGTAGTGAGTATTATGCTATAAAAAGCTGTTGCATTTACATGTAATTTGTGAATGTGTATAAACGTAACATTCTGTAGTGCATTTAGTTATTGCCCAGCAGGCACACAACGTCATAAGACGTTAATATTAGGTAAGGTTTAGGTCGCAACATCAGGTGACCAAAATTCAATGTCTAGGACAATGTTATTTTGATGTCCAATAACGATGTCAAATGACCAAAATCCAACGTCGAGCCAACATCTTAAACCAACGTCATATTATCAAATACTAACATTTATTCATCAGGTATGGCAACCAAAATCCAACGTCTGATAGACGTCATAGTGGTAACGTCACTTCTCATCAGTGACATGCATCTAAACAGTCTCTGGGTCATTGTGTGTAAAGATTTTTGACATCTTCTTGGACACTTTTAATGCTTCCAAACAGTTTGCTGCAATTATAAATCGCCCATGTCTTGAGGTAGTTCATTAAGATGCGATTTACCTTCTATGTGTGATCTGATTGGACAGGAATCACAGGACGAATTTTTCTAATCCCCATAGACAAGAAAAAATAAAGTAGTGACTGCAGGTTGAAGGAAAGTAGTGGAGTAAAAGTACCGATACAGCACTAAACGTACTCAAGGGAAAGTAAAAGTACACATTTTTAAAACTACTTAGTAAATTACAATTCCTGAGA
Organism: Danio jaintianensis; assembly: GCA_903798115.1. Lineage (NCBI taxonomy): Eukaryota > Metazoa > Chordata > Actinopteri > Cypriniformes > Danionidae > Danio > Danio jaintianensis. The sequence goes on along the minus strand of CAIGQV010018201.1, from coordinate 2,371,529 downwards.
AAAACTACTTACAGTAATTTGAGTATTTGTAATTTGTTACTTTACACCACTGCTTATATTTTTATGTTCTAATGTAAAAGTGAGCGATGTGCATGATGTTAGTGTGTTCCTAGAGGTTTCTAGTGTTATCTTGCACAAGTAGAGATATTTTTGTGATTTTTAGATAACGCAGTCTCACGGCTTTTTGATTTAGTGGCTAATTGATGAATTTGTACGATCTCATTCCTACAATTTAGTGCAATTAGCTCATCTCACGATAACGGTTGGGATTTCTTTTAAAAATCAAACATTTTTGTACAAATAAAATCATATTCATTTGTACAAATTATTAAATTATTTAAAATATTTAAATGTCCTCATGAGATTGGGCTGGATTTATACAATGCATTATAATTATAAATGCAGAGAAATGATAATTATTCAAATTTTTATTATTAGTTTATTTGCTGAGCAAAGATTACTCGCTAAAATAAAGAAGTAAATAACATCAAAGTTTGTTTTAACCAAATATATGTGTGATTATTATATATGTATTATGTATATGTGATACACACACATACATAGAAACAAAACTAAACAAAACTATTTTGTTACAACTAAAAGTTACAATTACAAAATTTTGTTTTAAATTTATATATAATTATTTTATATCTAAATGTAAATAAACATGGGCGTCACGGTGGCGCAGTGGGTAGCACGATCGCCTCACAGCAAGAAGATCACTGGTTCGAGCCTTGGCTGGGTCAGTTGGCATTTCTGTGTGGAGTTTGCATGTTCTCCCCGTGTTCACGTGGGTTTCCTCCGGATGCTCCGGTTTCCCCCACAAGTCCAAAGACGTGGTATAGGTGAATTGGGTAGGCTAAATTGTCCGTAGTGTATGAGTGTGGATGAGTGTGTATGGATGTTTCCCAGTGATGGGTTACAGCTGGAAGGGCATCCGCTGCGTAAAACATATGCTGGATAAATTGGCGGTTCATTCCGCTGTGGCGACCCCAGATTAATAAAGGGACTAAGCCGAAAAGAAAACAAATGAATGAATAAATAAACATTTTCTCAAATATACGCATGCCTGTGTGCATTTGTATATACATAATAAATATAATCAGACTTAAATTATGTCAAAACAAACTTTTTTTTGGATATGATTAATCGCAATTTATTTTTGCCTAGCACTACATTCGAAAAATGACTGGTTCCATCATAACATGAAAAAAAATCAAAGGTTCGCAAAAAATCCCAAATGCAAATTAGGTGTCAGTTGTTGAAGAGGCTGACTGTAGTATTGATAACTTAGCAACCAACAGTAAACAAGGCAATAATAATGGAGATTATTACATTTTTCCATTAACACCTTCTCGTAAGTGTCCGAAACCACCTCAAGCTGACTTTTTTACAAATTAAGGCATTTGTTTTTAATTTGGTGCTTCTATCAATTGTTTTATCATGCAATACTTTAAAGTGCGCTTTAACTATTATTCATTATTTTGTTTAATTGATACATTTTTGGACTTCTGAAATATTTTTTCTGTTGTTGTAATTAAGGCACCTTGAGGAAATATATATCATCCGATTCCTTTTTTCATTTCCTTATGTACAGGTGAGGGATATGCATGACTGTTGTGTGTCCTTGGATGTTTCCAGTGCGTTAATTTAGTGTTTTTATTACTTTTGAACTATATTTGTGATTCAAACAATGCATTATCATTGGAAATGCCACGAAATATTCAGGTAGGTGTGGTTTCGCCAAGTACGATGCGATCCTGGATTAACATGTTGATCCTGAAACATCATTTTTGTTCAAATATATAATCCATACCCATATCCTAACCCTAAACCCAACCATAACTGTAAATTATTCACATAATCAGAGAGAAATAATAGATGGATAACAATCATGTAGAAGTGCATAAACCTATAAGCCTAAATTTACCATAAATGGTAAACGTATCCCTTAATTCTGATTGGCTGATTGGAATGTTGTTCCAGGATCAACATAGATGTTAATCCAGGAACATGTCCTACTTGGTGAAATCACACTAACCAAATATTCATTTGAATTGAATTGAAACACTGAAGTTTTAATTGAGCTGAAAACCCAAACCACCAACATTTTGTCCAGTCAAATTTAATTTTGGCCAAAACTAACATTCTAACAAATATTTTCAGTTGCTAAAAGTTCATGCATCCGCATAATGTGTCAGATATACTAAGGTTGTATTTAGTCTATAGAGTTGGACAGGGTGTCAATGAGCTCACATTTAGCTGTTCTCCAGTCAGACACAAATAGAGTTTGACTCAACAATAACTCTCCATCACAGAGCCCGATCCCAGAGCTCTGCTGTATTATTAATGTCGATCTGGCAGAGAGAGAGAGAGAGAGAGACACTTATATGTCATCTGTATCACACATAGTGTACTATATACCGTACATTAACCTACAGACAGACACTCTGAAATATTTAATAACAGTCAGATGTCTGCTTTGAGGATATAAATTACTAAAACAGGTCAACGTGCCTATCACTCTTTGGCATAAATAAAGGATTTGCTATTAGTGCACTGCAAAAAAAAATGTTTGTCTTGTTTCTAGTCCAAATATCTAAAATTCTTAAATCAAGAAGCATTTTCTAGACAAGCACAAATACTGTTTTGTTTTAGGAAAGAATATGCCAAAATTAAGTGAGTTTTTCCTTAAAACAAGCAAAATAATCTGCCAATGGGTTAAGCTAAATAATCTTGTTGCTCCTTTTAAAAATAAGATTATTTTACTTACCCTATTGGCAGATTATTTTGCTTGTTTCCAAACACATTTCATTCATTCATTCATTTTCTTTTCGGCTTAGTCCCTTTATTAATCTGGGGTCGCCACAGCGGAATGAACCGCCAATTTATCCAGAATATGTTTTACGCAGCGGATGCCCTTCCAGCTGCAACCCATCACTGGGAAACATTCATACACACTCATTCACACACATACACTACGGACAATTTAGCCTACCCAATTCACCTATACTGCATGTCTTTGGACTTGTGGGGGAAACCGGAGCACCCGGAGGAAACCCACGCGAACACGGGGAGAACATGCAAACTCCACACAGAAATGCCAACTGACCCAGCTGAGGCTCGAAGCAGCGACCTTCTTGCTGTGAGGCGAACGTGCTACCCACTGCGCCACCGTGCAGCCCCTCAAACACATTTCAATTCATAAAATTAGTCACACAGTACTGGGAAACACCCATACACACTCATTCACACTCATACACTATGGCTAATTTAGTTAATCCATTTCACCTATAGTGCATGTCAACCGCAGCGCCCAGAGGAAACCCACGCCAACACGGGGAGAACATGCAAACTCCACACAGAAATGCCAACTGACCTAGCCGGGACTCGAACCAGCGACCTTCTTGCTGTGAGGCGACAGTGCTAACCACTGAGCAACCGTGCCGCCCTCATTAAATTCTTTTGACTTCTGTCTTGTTGAACAGCACAGTAGTCAACTGTTGTTGTTTATTTGTGCTTTGTAAGTGAATAAATCAAATGAAATGATGAATGAAATTGAAAGTATAAGTCGAATGCCCTTAGCTTACCATCTATTATTAAGTGCCTGCACAATATGTGTTCTTTAATCAATTTTCAAGGCTTATATTGTTTGTTCTGTGCTGGGCTCCACTAAACAGGCCAACAAGAGACTAATAAGTGTATTAATAAGTTAATATAATAAGTTAAATTATTAAATATTATTAAGTGACTAATAATATTCCTTTTCATTTTACAAGTGTCTTATTAAAATGTATACAAATTCCTAAAACGGGCCCAAGATCAGGTAAAAACCTATGAAACTTGTTCTGCATCATTCATGTGGATTTTACGGTTTTACACAGATCGCCCTCTAGTGGAGAAACATTGAATTTTTACAACAGTATTGACAATTCTCTTTAATGATTTTTATTGAAATCACTTGACCTTGTCAATTTGATATGCACTCCAAACTTAGAAAAAAAAGATTTGTAAAAGTTTTGAAGCTTCATGAAGCAGCAACAATCACTAGTAAATGTAAAATAACAGTGTATCCAAATGTAAAATAGCACTGTATATTCCTCATTGCAATAAAATTAATCTTTGTTAAAGCAAATTTTATAGACCATTTTGAGGGATGTAAACAAAAACAATGCTTCTGAGAATCCAAAAAGAGCCACATATTGATAATGTTATGATAGCTGTTTTAACATTAAGTTATGATTGAATTGCCTCTTGTTACAGTCATGAAATAGTTTGATAACAAGCAGGAAATGTTCATGGGCCAATGACATCACCACATTGAAATGGTCTGTAACTTCTTGTACCCAAATAGTTTAAGTTAGCCTAGATATTTTATAGTCACATGCCTTAAAAAAAGTAATTTGTTCACGTAGTAGGGTTGAACTTGGTTGTTTTTATTGCTATTCAACTATTTCCTGGTTAATTATAGTTACAACACAACTCTAATTGCAGATTCTGCCATGTGACTATTGCATATTGGCACATTGCAATAACGATATAATAACAAAACGATATATTGTGCAGCGCTATCGAGTAGTAGTCGATTTTGGACGCAGGTTTTTCTTTATTATTTGCAGCTGTGTTTTACCTGTGTTCTGTGTTGCGTCAGGTGCGGCGGTGGCAGTTGTGTACCGTGTAGCAGGGAAGGACATGGCTCCTCTTGAAGCGCTGGTGCATGGAGTGGGACAGACCGCTTTAACCGTCATCATCTCATTCTCAAGGATCCTGGCCACTCTCTGATTAGACGAAAAGCATCAATAACTGAGACCTCAAACAGCTAGTTGGCCAATAGAAGAGCCAGGTTTTAGGTGAGTAGGGTTAAACCACAGAAATGTGCTTTGGGATGGACCACAATTTAACCTTCGGGAATGAAGAATTGAACATTTCAATAAGCAAAAACAGCAATGACTGAAACTCAATCAACGTGCCAACCGCCTCAGTGGAGGATTAAGATGAATCTTGGGATATCATGTTCATCTTTTTTAAAAACATTTCGTTTTGCATTTGCACATTCAGCTTTATTTAAAATGACTGGTGCTGGGAATGAGATGCCAACATCCTCAAATACCTTGCCTGTCTATATGGGCGTACTCACACTAGCCACGGTTGTGTTGAAACGAGTCAAAGCACAGTTGTCCCCCTCCCCACTCCCCCGACGGCCCACACTCACACTGCATCTTTACCTTCCGAGCCCGAGCACGCTTACGTCATCGATAATGCAAAAATTTCCCATTAATTGTATTTTATTAACGTCTACACCTACCCCAACCGTCACAGTAATGTAAAAACAGATCTGGATCTGGAGTCTTTTCTATTAGTATAGCTGATTAACCATGTGAATGGATGATAACAGCCTTCTGAGCCTACCAGTTGGCGCAGAAGGCCCCTACTGGCCCATATCTATCAGCTGATAACCACTGATAACGGCCATTCAATCAAGTGATAACATTCGAAGCGGGTGATGTCTTTGGATTGTAAAGGAAACCGGAACACCTGGAAGAAACCCACGCGAACATGGGGAGAACATGCAAACTCCACACAGAAACACCAACTGGTCATAACAAGCGTCTTGTGAAAAGGGTCCATAGCAAAATGTTTCCTAATTCCTCGAATCTGAATGCCATAAAACATTGCTGATTGTTTTGTTATGGATTCTCAGTTTTACCATGCCCTGTTTTATTACTTCACTTTGCACTTTCTACATTTCTAAAACTGTCTAAAAGTGCGCGATCTGTTGAAGGTTCTGCAGTATGGAACTTATTTCAAAGTGTAATCTGATCTCTTGTAACCTACAGTATATAAACGTATCCATAATGGAAAAATGCCTTATAATAATATAGAAACATTAATCTGATATTTAATCAAATCTCAGACAACAAGTATTCAAAAAAGCCTGTAGGGCTTGCAGCATTTTATTCTGTGTAATGATGTGATGTAATCAATCATCTGCAATTATAACATGAATAGGCCTGTCACCATAATGACGAGTGGTCAATCAAAATGAAGTCGCATATACGATTGAGCAAAGCTGTGACTTTCATGCACATATTGTCAGGAAAAAACGGTTATGTGATCTGTAGTAAATCAACTCCTAAGGGCAGAGGGCGCTATTGCATGGAAACTACAAATAAACCACAAAGAAGAAACCCAGGAATATATAATAATATATTCAACTAATAGTCACACAACTACAGAATCATCTCACAGAAGGATTTATTTCGAACACTCAACTAAAGTTATGAGGTGAGTTTAGAGTAAAAACGTTATTATATGTGGTAATTTCACTTGCATTTAACAACAAATATATATAAATTATATATACACGCAAACTTTCGATCTTAGCTTTTAGTAAACACACCAAAACACACAACAAATACAATCACTTCAATCACAGCGTTCTCCATTTTTCCAATTGTTTATTTTGCTGAATGCTACGACTCAAAAACTTGTAAACACTGGTTTCCAAATTAGTTTTTTTGACGACAATGCTGTTTTATACCTACTAAATTGATTCATTAGTGGTCTATAGTCATGCGTGGGTAATGAAACTAAAGCAATGATGGTTTCTGATTGAAAGTACAGAATTATTAATATTATTATTACCATCTGTGTGAATGGTAACATTGTCATTCATTTATACATAAAATGCCAAAAAACAACTTTAAAGCACATAGTTATAATGTAAACATCTCCTCTGTATTGAAAAAAAGGCATACTTTTAAACTTCGAATAGGTTTACATTTGATATTATGCTTTTATATTAGCATTCTATAATCAGTGGCATAAAGTGGTCTTAAAATTACTAATTGGTAGGGCCAGACAGAATCTGCGGACATTTTTGGCTATTGCTGCGCAGAATTTGTAAAAAAAATATGATTTTGACAGTATAGTCACTAAAAACTAAAAACATTCAATTAAAAATAATCACTTTTTAACTTTTATTTAAGCTTTACAATGCAAATCTAATTAGATCCACTTGTTTGGTAAACAAAGCAAGTCTCTTATTTAATATATCTAATAAATTGTAAATTGTGTTGTACATAAATCATAGAAACATTTGCATATTATTCAATAATACTGCTGAAATTAATATAAAAACGGAATAAATAGATATTTAGACACATTATGTAAGTAAATAAATAGACTCAATGATGGGCTAAAAAATCAGCGGCCAATTTTTTGCGTGCACAGATTCCGTGAGGGCCTACTAATCGGTCATCGCTATTATTTCCATGCGCACCAAATACGTTATTATCCTGACAGGCCTATTCACGGATGCCCAGCCCTTTATGCATTCAAATCTGATCTTGTCCTCGTACAAATGTTGTTACTTCACAGTAGTGGAGGTGTTTTTGTATAATCCAGCATTACTGTGGCAATACTTTCCCTGCTGGAGTATGGGGACTTAAACCTCTGGCCTTAAACGACAGACACCTTTTGGTTTGAGGGTAAAACCGAGGGTGGATTTTCTCCTCTGCTTTCCATCACAGGTTCTGTCAGTATTTTTAGGATGTTTGGAAAATTGAATTGTAATGAAATGTACACTGATGCCATACATGAAAACAGTCATTCGTGGGGCTTTGCCAACAGACATGAAAACAAACCAAAAAAATGTACGGTTATTTATTAATTTACCTTCTACTTACCTCATTTTCTGACGGACTTCAGCGAAACAGTGTTATTAACAGTGTAATATTAATATAAAGCATTATATTAAAGCTTTTAATATAATGCATTATGAAGGAGTTATTGTTATTGTCATTATTATTATTGCTCTAATATTTATGGTTTGAGATTAGAACAAACTAGTATTAAATTATGGGCTTAATTGCAAAAGTATATATATTTTAATATTTTTAATATTTAAATGAGTTAAAAAAAAATCCCCATAGCACTGTATTGTTGTTATTATTATTAATAATAATAATAATAATGATAATATTATCAATTGTTATTATTATTATTAGTAGTAGTAGTATTAATAATAATAATAATAATATGTTGTTATTATTATTAATAATAATAATAATTATTATTATAATAATAACAATTGTTATTATTATTGTTGTTGTTGTTATTATTATTATTCTTAGTAGTGGTAGTATTAATAATAATAATAATAATAATATTATCAATTGTTATTATTATTTTTTATTGTTGTTATTATTATTATTATGATTATTATTAGTAGTAGTAATAGTATTAATATTAATAATTATTATTATGTCTATTAATAATGATAATATTAATAATATCAATTGTTATTATTATTGTTATTATTATTATTATTCTTAGTAGTAGTAGTATTAATAATAATAATAATAATATCTATTGTTATTGTTGTTGTTGTTATTATTATTATTAGTAGTAGTAGTAGTATTAATAATAATAATAATAATATAAATTGTTATTATTGTTGTTATTATTATTATTATTATTATTATTATTATAAAGCATCATAATAAAAGTATTATGCATTAAAACTGAATTAAATGCTACTTTATACAGTTTAAATCAGCATGCTTGAATAGGGAAGTATTATAGTATCCTATAATTGTAAATACAGTTATTTATGAACTAATCAGTTGCCTTTTATTGTGTAACTTTTATAAACTAAAATACCTTTAAAATGCATTATATTACGTCTTATTTCTGCTTCATAGATGATCTTAACATTTTCCTAACAAGAACAAACCTAATTCAGTTTGCATGTAATTGAACTTTTTTATGTATTATTTAAATTATGCATTGCACGTTAACTTTCAATAGTTCATTTCAATTACGTTTAAAAGTCTGAAAATTCTGTCATCATTTACTAACCCCCTTGTCACAAACCTGTTTGAGTTTTTTTTT
>CAIGQV010018201.1:2317704-2351963 GCA_903798115.1 Danio jaintianensis | reverse complement strand
CAACCTTCATTGGTCAAATCCTAACCTTAACCCCTAAACCCAACCTTCATTTGCCAAATCTTAACCCTAACCTTTAAACCCAACCTCCATTGGTCAAATCCTAACCTTAACCTCTAAACCCAGAACCCATTGGCCAAATCCTAACCCTAACCCCTAAATCCAACCTTCATTGGTCAAACCCTAACCCTACCCCCTAAACCCAACCTACATTGGTCAAATCTTAACCCTAACCCCTAAACCCAATCTCCATTGGCCAAATCTTAACCCTAACCGCTAAATCGAACCTTTGTAGGCCAAATCGATATCTTAAAAATACCTTAAGTGTAACTATTAGAACCTAAAAAGTGCAAAAGTGTACCAATTGTAAAATTACCACCGCAGTGAAAGCTCCACCTTTATTTGTGAGAATGTAATATAAATTGTGAGCCAAGACAATAATTACACTTATTATTTAAATGCATTGGAATAGCTGTGCAATGCTCCTAAAATATGCCCTAAAATGTTGTACATCCTTCACTATATAGTGAGCTCACTGTGTTTTGAAACAGAGCCAGTGATTAATGAATTTAACTGATAACTGCAAACAATCATGAGTTTTTCCAGACCATTTAAGAACATGGAACAAAACGTCTGCGAAATCTCCAACAATTGTGCGGTTTGTCAGCCACGTCACGCCACTCTCTATTTTTTTTTTTTTGGAGCACATCAAAGTCTAACCACCCCACCTCCCCCACCCCCCAAAAAATGAACATCCACTAGAAGTGGCACAGAACAAAGTATCCTGTGTTGAAGCCTGGACCCCGTTTGAATGCTTTTTAAAGTGAGCACAATGAGCATTACTTTAAGAGCAGACCTGCGGAAGTTCAGCATGATGGTACAATAGAGTCACGGCGGAGGAATTTAATCAGTCTCAGTTCCCCGCTGATTATCGCTCCGCTTTTATTTCTCCGCTTTTAGTTCTTTTATTCCCGGATATTGTTTGCATTGTGCTTCTGTTCTCTAGTGTGTTTTAACACTTTAAGTCAAGTGTACACAGGACATGGTGTCAGTGTCTGCTGTAGGAGTGTTTTGGCTGTATATGCCGCAGATCTGGACACTCATACAGGAAGTTGTTCCATGAGTCTGCGGTCATATTAAATCCCTCAGGGATATTCAGATACACAGATGTCACTCTTTTTAATTGTGCATGAGATTTATTGCACTCAGTGGTCTCTTGAAATAGTTCAAACAGACACAAAATGTTGGCATGTACTGTAGTTTATAAGCTTTGATAAAATGCATACACTACGGAAAAAAAAATCCTGCTTGCATTTTTTAGTTGAATCAATTTATCTTTTTAGTTATCTCAACTTCATCAATCTGACTAAAAATGTTACGTTAAACTGTATATAACTAAATAAAATTAGTTAGTTAGAAACATGGTTACTGATTAATATATGTTAAATTATCAAAAACAGTGGTGTTAGTGAGACCAGCAGGGGGCGCTCTGGGGTCTGTGTGGGTCCTAAAGTCCCAGTTTAGTGATGAGGACCTTATACTGCTCAGTGGGCGCAGTCTTTCGGATGAGATGTTAAACCGAGGTCCCGACTCTCTGTGGTCGTTAAAAATCCCAGGATGTCCTTCGAAAAAGAGTAGGGGTTTAACCCCAGCATCCCGGCCAAATTTGCCCACTGGCCTCTGTCCATCATGGCCTTCTAACCATCCCCATATCATAATTGGCTTCGTCACTCTGTCTCCTCTCCACCAATCAGCTGGTGTGTGGTGTGCAGTCTGGCACAATATGGCTGCCGTCGCATCATCCAGATGGGTGCTGCACACTGGTTGGTGGATAATTGATATTTTTTCTTTCACATATTCATTTATCCATACATTTTTCAGAGCAGAAAATGTTTTATTTATTTTATTTAAAAATGTTTCAAATTGTATTGGTGTTTCCTTTAATGCAATCCAAGACCTGTGAAGAGATGATCCCAAGGTTTCCATAATCCCGGACCAGGCCGTATCCTGAGCAGCTGCTGTGGTGGTCATGGAGGAGTGGAGAGCATGAGACTGATTCCTGTGAGACCCCAGTGACAGACGAGTCTTCACTGACGTCCAGCGTTCACCAGCCTCCGGCGCCTAGACTGCAGCTCTGCACAAGACGTTTGGCCATAGGAGAAATGGTCGTGCCCAACTGAGCCTGGTTTCTCTCGAGGTTTTTTTTCCTTCACTTTCGCAAATTGGCGAAGTTCGTTCCTCGCCGCTGTCGCCACTGGCTTGCATGGTTCGGGACCTGTAGAGCTGCGCATCGATGGATTTGCTCTTCAGTGTTTGGACTCTCAGCAGTGAAAATTAAACCACACTGAACTGAACTGAACTTAAACTCTAAAAACTGAACAGACATCATTCCAATTCACTATAATCTTCTGTGAAGCTGCTTTGACACAATCTACATTGTAAAAGCGCTATAGAAATAAAGATGAATTGAATTGAATTTCCTTTATTCATTTATTTGACATCAATTATTCATTTTTTCTTGATTTATTATTTCATTTATATATTTTATTTTTCTTGAGTAAAAATGATACTATTTTCAACATAAATATTTAAGAATAACTGCAATATGTTCCGCAGACAGTGAAGTACTAAAATTACTAAAACAATATAACAAATATTTTATAAAAATATAAATATGACAAAAGCACATAATTAATTTTACAATTAACAATAAAATGTAAAAATCTATAAGTAAATTGAAAAAAAAAAAACACTGCAAAAAGTATATGGCAAACAGTCAAAAGTTGATCAGGTAACTCAATGTTTTGAGTTAAACAAAGTTTTACTTAATATTTTAAGTCAGATTGACTGATGTAAGTTGAGATAACTAGAAAAGTTCATTTGATTGAACTAAATAAATGTTAAGCAACAAGACTTTTTTACAGTGTATAAATAATACAAAAATAACACTCAGTAGACGCCAACCTGATTTCACCAAGTAGGACATGCTCCTGGATTAACATCTATGTTGATCCTGGAACAACATTCCAATCAGCCAATCAGAATTAAAGGATATGTTTAACGTTTATGTTAAGTTTAGGCTTACGTTTAGGGTTATGCACTTCTTTGATTGTTATCCAACTATTATTCCCCTCTGATTTTGGGAATAATTTACAGTTATGGTTGGGTTTAGGGTTAGGGAATAGGTATGGATTACATTTTCGAACAAAAATGATGTTCCAGGATCAACATAGATGTTAATCCAGGATCGCATCGTACTTGGCAAAATCATGACGTGCCATTAGAAACTTCTGTTTGACCTCAATTTAACATCACTGAAAACTGCTCGAGAGCTCTTTTTGATGTTTCTTTCCTCTGAATGTGTTGTCGTGCTTCGCTGTGTTTTCCTGGTCAGATGAAGTGGATTGGAAGTTCATTTGTCACAGATACAGTATTATCATTCACTATCATAGGAAAGCAGTTTGTCATCAATATCCTGTTTTGTTCCTGGTCTGATCTCCTCTTATAAGCTGAACGAGTCTTTATTTTCAATGCGTTTGACCTGGAAATGTTGGGAACGGTGCAGGAAATGGCTGTAATGTGATCCACTTCAGAAAAGACGTTTCCTTCGGCCCTCCTGGAATTTAAGGAATTGAACAGCGGGTCAGAAAAACAGGTTCATTATCGAGAAGCAACAGTACAGTCGATGATTTCATATCAAAACAAAAACAAGAAGTGACTTTCTGGTCTGTTCTGGCCTGTCACACTTACAGGACACTTCACTTCAGCCAGTTTCAACCAGTTCAGCCTGTAAAACACACCGCAATTCACATACTTATACTACGTTCTACAAGTTTGTACTTTTTTGTGAAGAAAAGGCACATACTTTCGAGTGTGTAACAGAAGATTATTATTAACACATCATCCACATTTTTTAAATATTTAATTACCTACCTTATTAAGGATTCACCAGCAGGTTAATCTGCCGTTCACGACTCTTTCATGCAGAGAAATCTCCTCAGGTATTTGGATGCAGAATTGAGAAGTTAATGTCCAAACACATCTTTATATAAGTTCACATTGTTGTTGCAGATGATATATAAAATGGAAAATGTGAGTTAAATATTTTCCATTTGGCTAGACATTAATTAATAGTCATTCAAACAACTTTACCGAAGCCTCTCTGCTTGACGGCTGGTCTGGCGAGTCCGCCATCTTTGTAGTTTGTTTACATTTTTCCTCTGAGTTTGGAGTTCTAATAGAATTCACGTCTATGTAATGTGGGCAACAATTCTACACTTTGAATTTCTAACGGAAATAGTACACCATCCGGGAATGTTTAGCATACTTTTTTCAACATACTAATTCTATTTTCGGGATTGGAATGCAACTCTTTTTAAAGACAGCGGCTATATATTTGAGATGTTGACCAAGCATAATAGTTAATAAATGTAGCTCCACTGGTTTGTGGTCATTACGAGACACTTTCAAGCATGACTGTTGATTATTTTTTAAATAGGTCATTTAGTTTCATGCCAGAAGTCCACTGGTCGGATCTAAGAGAGCTAATGATATTTGTACAAAATAATAATTAAATAACAATAGTAGTAAAATAATATTGTTATAAATATCCAGTAATTAAACAGACATGTTAAACCTGAAATATATAATGCACTGCAAAGTAAAAAAACAACAACAACCCAGGCTCATTCTGATTACGTACCGCTATATACATTTCTGGAGAGAGCAAATTTTGTCCCAGGAGGTACGTTTTTTTTTAATCCACCAGAGGCCGCTTTGTACACTTTTTGAGATCTCAAATTTCTCTTCAAGTGCCAGTCGTGCCTGCTGTTCTCACATAAATCCACCAGAGGCTGCTGTAGACTGACTGACCAACCGACCAATAGCCCCACCCCTGCCTTCCCTAAACCCAACCAATAGTGTTTTTAAAAGCACCGATTGACCCGCCCGCCCCCTTCCCTAAACCCAACCGACAGTGTTTTAAAAAGCAATCCAGAAAAAGAAAAGCCCCCTGATCGTTACCACGTTTTTAGATTTTACCACATTCTTACCCTGTTATTTACTTGTTTATTTTATTTTTTAGCTTTTGTTTTTGTCTTACCTGCTTTCTGGAACCGTTCTTCGCCGGACTCATTTTGTGTTCGTTCTAAAGACAAAATGCAGCTGTACTTCTGGCTACATAATTCGTGATCTCCAGAAATGTACACAGGGCAACGTTTTTAGAATGAACCTATGTTGCAATATAATGTTGGCAATATTAGCGGTTAGAGTACGTACTGTTCTAAACTTCTAATTTTTAACAAAAATGCAAAACCTTCCATACTCCTTTCAACATAATTCAATTTGGGACACACTAATTCTTTTTTCGAAAACTATTTAGGACGGATAGTATGTGAATTGGGACGCAGCAACTCACTTTAAAGACAGCAGCTATATATTTGAGATGTTGACCAAGCAATTTTTTAAAATTATTATTATTCATAATAGTTAATAAAGGTAGCTCCACTTTACGAGACACTTTCAAGGACGGCTGTTTTTTAAATAGGCCATTCAGTTTCATGCCAGAATTCCACTGCTCAGATCTAAGAGAGCTAATGATATTTGCACAAAAAATATTTACTTTTTATAGTAGTAAAATAATAAGGTTATAAATACTATCCATATTTTAACAGACATGTTAAGCCTGAAAATATTAAATGCACTGCAAAGTTCAAAACGTCCATCATATGAACAGTCTATTGTGAACATTTTAGGAAAGGTACTTTTTATAATACACTACATGGCCAAATGTTTTGGGACATCTGCTTTACATGCACACAAACTTTAATGACACCCCAATGTTAAATCGCAGGGTATAATATGAGTTGGCCCACTCTTTGCACCTATAACAGCTTCTGAAAAGACTTTCCACAAGGTTTATGGGATTTTTTGACCATTCTTTTAGAAGCTCATTTGTAAGATCAGGCATTGGTTCACAGTGGGTTGAGGTCAGGATTCTGTCCAGGCCAGTCCAGTTCCTCCACACCAATGTATTTATGTGCACTGATGCACAGTCATTCATCCACAACCTGTTCCCACAAAGTTAGGAGCATGAAATTGTCCATAATGTCTTAATATGCTGAAGCTGGAGCAAAGGGGTCAAGCTCAACCCTTGAAAAACAACCCCACACCATGCCCCTCCACCAAACCTTAATTGGCACAATGCAGTCAGGCAATACTGTCCTCCTGGCAACCCCAGACTCGTAGAAATGTGATTGGTCACTTTATAGAACACTTTTCTCACTCCAGAGTCCAGTGGTAGTGTGCTTTACACCACTGCATCACATCTTGGTTGAAGCTGCATGGTTAATTAAATTTTTTAGTTAATCTGAAGGCCACATGAAGTTTGGAGGTCTGTGCGATTTTTACATGGCCTACCACCTCATGGCTGAGTTGCTGTTGTTCCTGGTCACATTTAGTTAACCATATTTTTAAATGTTTAATACTTCATTCTTTCTCTGACGTCAAATGTTCATCTGCTCAGTAAGGCCATTGGCTTTGAATCTATAGAGACTTTAAAATGCAACAAATAAAACAAGTCTTCATTTGACTACATATGCTTTGCAAATCCTCACAACACAACCAAATAGGCTTAAATAAACATGAAATTAAAGGCAACAAGGAATAAAAAATATCAATTAAAAGTCCTACTTTTTGTGGAAAATGACAAAATCGCATAAAAATCTACAACTTGTGCTAAAATGAAAACAATAAATAAATAATATATTAGGCATAATAACAATAACGGGTGTTTCTCAGAAAGAAACACCCGAACATTGTAAGTCTGAAACGAGTTAAAAATGTAACCTTGCGATTTGACTTCACTCCTTTTCGACTTGTATTCTGCTACTCTGATTTATGAGCTCCCGTCGGCTTTATAATACGTGCTCTCGTGTCTCGAAGGCATCCACATATCAGACCTTCCTGCATTCTTGAACTTGCAGGGGAAACAAAGAGCAAACAATGTCCAAAAAGCAGACTTGACCCGTCAACCTATAAACTGACCCTCAATAAAAACTGAGGGCTGGAAATCAAGCGCAGGAGCCCGGAGAAGCGTCCCGCCCGAGTCCGCAATGCACCAGCGGATTTATGATGCACGGTGTATCTTACTATTTTTAGCATAAATTGACGCGTTCCTTCAGCTTCATTGTTTTCTGGCGTGCTCTTCGAAGCCCTTTGCAGCCCAAAAGCAAACAATGGTGTATCCTCGCCCCTCGGCAGGCGCCGGACAACTGCCTGGTCTTTGTTGCGCACCTCGGGGGAGTAAAGAAGCGGAGACGGCAGCGGGCGGGCGGGCGCGTGCGGGCCCGGGTCTGCTGTCACCTGCTGTCCGGCGCCGAAGGAGACCCGAGCAGAGAACTTGTGTCACCGAGAAGAGAAATACAAATCACTCCCTTTGACTCTTACCTGCGTACTATTTAACCTTGTCCCGGAAAATTGCAGGGCCGGCCGGATTGCGACTTTTTTAGGAGTTTATTAGACTTCAAAAAGTAATTGCATAATCAGGGTCAGGTTATGATATGCATAGGCGTATAGTGTGACCTATTTTCTAAATTATTTTAGTGTCTAGTTTAGCATTATTAATTTTGCTTAGCATAATGATTAAAAAAAAAAAATATTTACTACAAAATAATAGGCCTAATTGAAAGATAATAATAGTAGTAGTAGAGCCTAGTTGTAGTTGTAGTAGTAATAATAATAATTATTGTTATTATTATTATACGCCAAGATAATATTCGTCAAAATAATAACAAATCCATACAAAATCCCGGCAAAAAAATAATATCACATTACCATTTTGTGGATAGACTGATTAATTTTAAAAGGACAAACCGTGTTTTTGGGTAAACTACAAGTCCTTTGTTCTTAAAAACTGCTGCAGCTTACTTTTATTAATTTTAATTTGGGTTTTCATTTTATTTGATTTAAATAACCTTGAGTTAAACGCGTTTTAGAAAAAAAAGAAATAGTGTATTGTCCGAAATTAACCACAAGGTGGCGTCTGCGACTCTCGATTATTCTCCAGGCACGCCAATAATGAACTCACTGACTAATCAGTATTACATGTGGACGTGATCATTACCAGACCTACTTTGTTTAGATCCCGCACAGTTATTGAGAGAGTACTGTTTAATATGAAGAAAATGTTGACTTAATCTTGGATTCAGAAACGGATTCCTCTGCATGAAAACATGTATAAATTTGTCAAATTAAATAAATTGTATGTGGGATACATGCATTCCGTTTTGATATTTGCATTAAATTAAATTTAAAAACGTGATTTTACATAAAAGGCATAATCAAGTAAACTGTAGTGAAAATAAAACTGTCATATGGGTGAAGTAAAGTTCCATCCTCATTCAGCATATCGTAGACCTAAAATGTAGCAAAAATTAATCATGAATATATATATATATATATATATATATATATTAAAGAATATGGCATCATGCTAAATTTTATTATATTTTAAACGATTAAATGCTTCTTGCTTAAAAGACTGCCTATAGTTTTTATATATTCCTTATAATTTCACAGTTTTGGTTTTTATGTAATATATATATATAAATATATATATATATATTCATTCATTCATTTTCTTTTCGGCTTAGACCCTTTATTAATCTGGGGTCGCCACAGCGGAATGAACCGCCATATATATATATATATATATTTTTTTTTTTGCTATACCCAAACTAATATGGTGGGGGGGGGGGTTATATTCAATAAAAAATGTACAAAGACAAAAAATCAAGACAAACATAAAAAATATCAAATTTAGTTGAAAATTTGTAGTTATATATATTTTTAAATAACTTGTTTGAATTTAAATGTATTAGTATGTATTTACATTCCTAAAAGATGTTAGGTGACCAAACTCTTATTTTAATGGGCATAACTGAACTCCTTTGTTTAAATGCACCAACAATTATTGACTATATTCACTGAGAAATGGATAAAAATACCAATTTCAAAAGAAGCTACTCCTCATTTATGCTGAGCACTGTAGATAACATTACACATGTGTTTCCCCCCTTTTATATTGTATTATTTGTTACTGTCTGTGTGGTTTTACAACTGTGCGGTTTCATTTATTTTCTTGGCAGGTGCTGAGAACAATTCTGCATTTCTATGCATTCTTGAGCACATTTTCAGTGCTCGAACCGCACGTCTTCATCAATTTCTAAAGCCGCATTGGGCTCTGACCTCCCCCAGACTCTCTCCAGCAGTTATGCAAGCCTTGGAAGCATATGAGTAGCAAAATTCACATCAAATTCATGCTTATTGTGTATTACATTTTCAATATAATTTTGCAACTTACAATGTTGATACAATTTACATAATAAAACATAATATTTCAAATTTTTATTTTGCACCAACCATTGCACATGTCTTAGAAAATGCTAGTTGAAATACAGAAAGGCATTGCCATTTAACATATTGTATTGCCATTTTGCATGTTGCATTTCAAAGTGAATTTTGCTACTCATATGCTTGCATATTTGGGATGTCGGTGAGCATATAAATGAGTGGTTCAGCTCTCCAAAACCTCCACAATGACATACTTTTACTTGCTAAATATCACATCCATTAATGCACATTCTCCAATAATAAACCGCTTTTTAAGGTATTCATAAAAGAATGACAACACTCTCTGGTTCAGGAAACACTAAGGCTAGGAAAACATTATCTTGTCATAATTGCCCTGTAACATCAGTACTCTATTTGGAATTACTTGCACTCTTTGTATCTTATTTTTATTCATTCATTTTCTTTTTGGCTTAGTCCCTTTATTAATCTGGGGTCGCCACAGCTGAATGAACCGCCAAGTTATCCAGCATATGTTTTACGCAGCGGATGCCCTTCCAGCCACAACCCAACACTGGGAAACACCCATACACGCTTGCATTCACACTCATACACTACGGCCAATTTAGTTTATCCAATTCACCTATAGTGCATGTGTTTGGACTGTGGGGGAAACCGGAGCACCTGGAGGAAACCCTCGCCAACACGGGGAGAACATGCAAACTCTACACAGAAATGCCAACTGACCCAGCCGAGGATCGAACCAGTGACTTTCTTGCTGTGAGGCGATCGTGCTATCCACTGCGCTACCGTGATGCCTTCTTATTTTTATTTTATGCTTTATTTTAGTTTGTCTATTATTATATGTTATTATTATTTTTTTAATATTATGCCTTTTCTTTTTTTTCTTTACTACTATATCCCCCTGGTTTCCACTGTGTTCCTTCTATTTCACAATATCTCACTATACTGTAATTATTACTGTCCATATATTGTTCATTCATTCATTCATTACCTGGGAACACACATACACTCTCGCATTCATACACACACTCATACACTACGGCCAATTTAGTTTATTCAATTCAGCAACCTTCTTGCTGTGAGGCGACAGTGCTAACCACTAAGCCACCTTGTCACCTAT
The DNA here is from genome assembly GCA_903798115.1 of Danio jaintianensis. Lineage (NCBI taxonomy): Eukaryota > Metazoa > Chordata > Actinopteri > Cypriniformes > Danionidae > Danio > Danio jaintianensis. The sequence goes on along the minus strand of CAIGQV010018201.1, from coordinate 2,341,474 downwards.
AATATCTCACTATACTGTAATTATTACTGTCCATATATTGTTCAATGAAAAAAAACCCTCCACAATGACTGGAGCTCTATCAGTGTGTCCAGCCGTCAGCTCGTGGATCTCACCTTCCGCTCTGACCCGGCCTGACGTTTTGATGAAGCATTCAGGCTCTGCTAATGAGCCGTCAGCAAATGTTTTCTCCGCAGCTTTTGGCGTCTCCTGCCACCATTCACTCGCTGCTGTTTTTATCCAAGACATTCCAAGTCAGTCCCGCTGACCTTTCCATCGCAGAGACGTCGGAAAGGCCTGATTAGCTTTGTTTGTCTTAAAGGAGAACCGGCAGGAGAACTGAGATCATATAAGGCAGAACTCAAACTGCGTGACAGTACATTGTTAAAAAAAATAATAATAATGATATTGATATAAATAGATATGATATAAAATGAAAAAGTCATGACTACAAATGTTTTTAAGTTACTTTAACTTATTTTAATAAGATAATCAGGTAATTTTGGGAAACGACTAAAAACAAAAGTGTGTATGCAGAGCATTTTAAGATAAAAATGCCATATGCAAATTAATGCAGACAGTAATGTAAATAAATGTAACCTTATTTAGCATACTGCAATTTCATTCATTCATTTTCCTTCGGCTTAGTCTCTATTCAGAGGTCGCCACAGCGGAATGAACCGCCAGCTATTCCAGCACATATTTTACACAGCGGATGCCCTTCCAGCCGCAACCCAGTACTGGGAAACACCCATACACACTTGCATTCACACACACACTCATACACTACGGCTAATTTCATCCAATTCACCTATAGTGCATGTGTTTGGACTGTGGGGGAACCCCATGCACCCGGAGGAAACCCATGCCAGCACGGGGAGAACATGCAAACTCCACACAGAAATGCCAACTGGCCCAGCCGGGACCCTCATACTGCAATTTCTGACTGAAAAATGTTTACAAGTAAATCCTGCACCACTTTCTATCAGTAGCAAACACCCCTTAATTATCTCCAGAACTTTTGCTTTTATTCCTGTGGCAAAGAAGTTATTAAACACGATGAAAACATGAAAAGGAATCACTCTTGACTAAAAATAGACGCGCAGCACGGAGATGCCTAAACAACACTTCTTTTGTCGCTGTATCGAAAGGTGTAAAAGCAGAGTGAAAGTGTGTGAGTCATCCCTGCGTACCCTCCCCGGTCTGGGTAAAAATACACACATACGGTCTCCACCCGCCACTGCTATTACCTAACTCCACGAGTGGGCGGCGGCCATGTTTAATTCATCAGCGCTGAATTAAATCAAGCGAAGAACTCAGAAAACCATTATTACACCTTCATTCTGTTCTCTGCACTTTTCATCTCATGCTGTAGAGGCTCTCAATAAAGAATGAGTCATGCGTCTCAACAGGAAAAAATAAACAAATCAAGTTTGCGAACACTGCCATCAAACTTTTCAGAATTACCAGCTGATCTATTTGAGCTTTTATATTACATTTAGTGAGGGCGGCACAGTGGCTCAGTGGTTAGCACTGACGCCTCACAGCAAGAAGGTTGCTAGTTCGAGTCCCGGCTGGGCCAGTTGGCGTTTCTGTGTGGAGTTTGCATGTTCTCCCTGTGTTGGCGTGGGTTTCCTCCGGGTGCTCCGGTTTCCCCCACAAGTTCAAAGACATGCACTATAGGTGAATTGAATAAACTAAATTGGCCGTAGTGTATGAGTGTGTGTGGTTGAATGTGAGTGTGTATGGGTGTTTCCCAGTACTGGGTTGCAGCTGGAAGGGCATCCGCTGTGTAAAACATATGTTGGAATAGTTGGCGGTTCATTCACGCTGTGGCGACCCCTGATATAGAGACTAAGCTGAAGGAAAATGAATGAATGAATTACATTTAGTGACACTTATTACTTAAGTGGTTCTTGACTGGTTGTGCTTCAAGATGCGTATTTTACTTTATATGGCTTTAAATGGACTCTGTTAACAATTTCAGCATTTTAACCTTCAAAAGTAAAAAAAAAAAACAAAAAGTGACTTTTATGAACATTTTTAATAGTTTAAAGTGCTATATTGTCTGGGTTGGTGTTGTATATTACGCTACAAAAACCTTGTAATGAACTGAGTACATTTTCTGTTGTTTTCTACTTATTTCTCTATATATTATTTCTTATATTATTTCAAACCACTAAAATGTCGATAAAAGTCACTTTGTTAAACTGTAGAGTTGAATTTTCAACATCAAAAGTCGACAGAGCAGAGATCAACATCTCATAATGCAATTCACAACCGTCAATAAAGAGAAAACACTTGTGAATCACAAAATACAGAAACTGTTAATTAAAATATATTTTTTACAGTATACAGTAACTTACTGGCAGCAGTTTCCCAGTTACTTACTGTAAATCACTTACAGCAAAAATACTGTATTTACACTTACAGCACTACTTATGTTACTGTATATGTATTTACGGTATTGTATATCACTCATTCATTCATTTTCTTTTCGGCTTAGTCCCTTTATTAATCTGGGGTCGCCACAGAAGAATGAACCGCCAACTTATCCAGCATATGTTTTTTACGCAGCGGATGCCCTTCCAGCTGCAACCCATCACTGGGAAACACCCATACACTCCCACTCACACACATACACTACGGACAATTTAGCCTAGCCAATTCACCTATACCGCATGTCTTTCAACTTGTGGGGGAAACCGGAGCACCCAGGGGAAACCTACGCGAACACGGGGAGAACATGCAAACTCCACACAGAAATGCCACCTGGCCCAGCCGGGACTCGAACCAGCGACCTTCTTGCTGTGAGGTGACAGTGCTAACCACTGAGCCACTGTGTCGCCAAAACTTGGTACAGTATTGGGTAATTTGTTTATTATTATAGTTGTATTTTCACAACATTTATAATGAAATTATCGCAACAGCTTGCTATACGTATGATATGTTTAAAAAAAGCAATACTGTAGTAGTATAGTATACTATAGTACTAGTATTTTTTTCATGTGGGTTTTTTCATTGTCATGCAAATCACAATTTCGTCACTTATTTGTTATTTGTCACTTATTCTTTTAACTGTAGAGTGTATATTCATTCATTCATTTTCTTTTTGGCTTAGTCCCTTTATGGGGTCGCCACAGCGGTATGAACCGCCAACTTTTCCAGCATATGTTTTACGCAGCGGATGCCCTTCCAGCTGCAACCCATCACTGGGAAACATCCATACACACTCATTCACACACATACACTATGGACAATTTTGCCTACCCAATTTACCTATAGCGCATGTCTTTGGACTTGTGGGGGAAACTGGAGCACCTGGAGGAAACCCACGCGAACACGGGGAGAACATGCAAACTCCACACAGAAACGCCAACTGACCCAGCCGAGGCTCGAACCAGCGACCTTCTTGCTGTGAGGCGAATGTGCTACCTACTGCGCCACCGTGCAGCCCTAGAGTGCAAAAAGATTTAGCATATTTGTTTTACGCTGTACTTCCATTCTATTTCTTTTAAATGAGTTTTAGTATGTCGGCTTTATGCATTGACATGATTCATGCTCTCAGGCTCTATATTAAAGGTAATAAATTGTAAATAATATTCAGTTTCAGATCATTTTGCTTCATAAGTCATCAGAGTATTGTTAGGAGCAACAGATATTAATTTTGTTTTTGCCTGTACGTTTGGTTTTTTTTTACTCTCCAACTGCTAGTAGTTGCTTATATCAGCTAACCACCAAGGACTATAGGTTTCAGCTACAAAAAAAAACGTCTGTAATGTTCTGAAGGACAAAATCCCCTCTTGAAAGACCTGAGTAAATGAACAGCAAATGTACTTAATATTTTTTTGTAAACAACTATCCACTGTTAACGATTTTTATATATTACACAGTAGCCTATCTATTATGAATTACTACAGTATTTTGTCATGTGGGTTGCAAAGCGATTTACCAGATGCTGCACTGATGTTTTGCTTCAAAGACAGACCCTAGAGCCCAATAATGTCCATGATGCAAGCATCTACAACAGAGCTGTAATCTCATGTGACTCATTGTTCAAGGAGACCCCTCATGTTCACTGCAAAAAACACCTGCATGTCTGCCTACAGCCCACAGGAGGCGCCAGAGCACAGACTGTTACTGCAGATCTGCGTGGACAAGTGGGAAACACGTGTAGATGTTTACCCGAAAACACAATTCTGATATTCACTCGCTCTCATGTTGTGTAAATCTTTCAAAATGTATAATATTGTAATATGTTTGAATACGCTCGTCACTCGTTCCTAAACCAAAGCTGTATTGTAAATCTCAGAGCTGACAAGAATATCAACACCTTGAATTTTGAGCTAAAGTTTACCTCAGAAACTTACCTCAGAAAAAATATTTCCTATTTTTCCCTATACTTTTATGATGTTATATGTTCGGTTTTATGTTGGAGAAGAGCACAGGTTTGGATATGAGGGTGAGTAAATTATAATTGAATGTATACATTTTGAGTGAGCTATATGGAATAGCCTAAATGCACAGCATAAGTTAATTTGTTTCAGTTTTATGACAGAATGAGATGCTTTCTTTTTATAGTTTCAGTATTATTATTTACAGTTTTTTTGTGTGACATCAAGCAATATAGGTTTACAAATCAGTTTGTGGGATTTAATGGTCATTTATTAATGCGGTAGCCTGTGCAGCTGTAGAAAATGTGATAAAAATTAATGTATTTATAATGTGTTACTTAAGTATTTAAATGTATTTAGTAAAAAATTCACAAAAATTAAAACAAATAGGGCCAACTTGCTATAATGTATATATAATAAACTTTCTTCAAACTCAAACTGTTAACAGTGTTACAGATTTTTAAATGACTATTTTATTTAACTTGTAATTGTAATAATGAAAAAGATGTGATTTTAAAGTCCAAGCCTGAACAATTTTGACAAAACCTGAACAATTGATGACAATTTTGAAGTTTAGAATAATATTTCACCAAATACTTAGACATTTTATTGTTAGAAATGTTGTTTGAAACATTACAAGAGTTATTGTGTTGAACAGATGAGAACAGGTAAAATACAAATTGTGGAAACATGAATATTCATTCATTCATTTTCTTTTCGGCTTAGTCCCTTTATTAATCAGGGGTCGACACAGCGGAATGAACTACTAACTCATCCAGCATATGTCCAGCGGATGCCCTTACAGCTGCAACCCAGTACTGAGAAACATCCATACACACACATACACTAACGGCCAATTTAGTTTATTCAATTCACCTATAGCGCGTGTGTTTGGACTGTGGGGGAAACCGGAGCACCCGGAGGAAACCCACGCCAACACGGGGAGAACATGCAAATTCCACACAGAAATGCCAACTGGCTCAGCTGAGACTCGAACCAGCGACCTTGCTGTGAGGCGACAGTGCTAACCACTGAGCCACCGTGTCACCCCAGTTTAGAATAATATTTTACCAATATTTTGACATTTTATTGTTAGAAATGTTGTTTGAAACATTACAAGAGTTATTGTATTGAGCAGATGAGAACAGGTAAAATACAAATTGTGGAAGCCTGAATATATCCGAAAGCCACTATATTTTCCTTTCTTCTTTCTCCCATTAGCATTCAAACTCCAGGACTTTCTTTCTCAGCGGTACGAAGCACCTTTATCGATCTGCATTGTGCTGCCAGCGGGGGCGTTTCACAGACAGTTACTCAGAGATGATGCCCTTTCTGTAGGTATGTGGCAGCGCTCTGGTCCCTTGAGTTGTGGAGCTGCTGGAGGATTATTAGACGTGGAGTGTGGACCATAAATCAGCTGATGTATGATCCAGCACAAGCCTCCCTCGAGCACTGAGATTCACCCACTAAAGCCAAAGATGGGTAATAATGTTCTTTCCTTCACGCTGCCAGGCTTTCGGCACAATTCCAGATTCACTCGAGTGATTTAAGAGAGTGAAGTTAGTGAAAGATAAACTGGTTGCTTCATGGTTTTTTTTTGGACTGAAGCAATGTTAAGGAAGTTTTGCTTAAGAGAGACTTGGATTATGTTAAGACACGTTGTGGGTTTTATCAACAGCATTTAAGGCATGATGTCAATTGCCACAGACAATAAATTCAACTCCTAAGAAACAAACAACTGTCGTTTACAGTAATGCGGTTAAAGTGGAAGTCGTAATAGCGAGATAGCAAGTAAGAGCGTGGTATTTTCAAGTAAAATCTACGTAATTTTAACTAGGGTTGGGTTTTGACAACTATATGACCTACAGTTTATGCAGTTGAAGTCAGAATTATTCGCCCTCCTGTGAATTGTTTCAAATATTTCCCAAACAATGTTTAACAGATTCAGGAATTTTTCACAGTACTCCTATAATATTTTTTCTTCTGGAGAAAGTCTTATTTGTTTTATTTCGGCTAGAATAAAAGCAGTTTTAAAATTTTTTTAAACCATTTTAAGGTCAATATTATTAACCGTCTTAAGCAATATTTTTTTCCAATTGTCTACAGATCAAACCATCCTTATATAATGACTTGCCTAGTAAATCTAGTTATGCCTTTAAATTTCACTTTATTAGTATCTTGAAAAATATCTAGTCAAATATTATGTGCTGTCATCATGGCAAAGATAAAAGAAGTCAGTTATTAGAAATTAGTTACTAAAACTATTATGTTTAGAAATGTATTGAAAAAAACTTCTTTCTGTTAAATAGAAATTGTCAACTCATTCTTGAGGTGCAGCTGATCACAGAAAGCTGAACAGATCTTTTAATCCCAGTTGCTTTGCGCAATTCCTGTCTTGTGGATATGATTATACGCGTTACTATGGAGACATGTTATTATGCCGATGTCAATCAATTCAGTGAGCGGGGAAAACCGCACTCCTACGTCATGTTGCATTGGGCCTCAAAATGGCAGGGATTTGGATGCCTATTGTAACGTCAGGAAATTTTTAAAAAGAGACTTCTTGTGTTTCTATCACTCCAATATGACAGTGGACACACTATACCTGCACACAGTTCTGTCCAAACAGCTTACAAAAGTTGATTTTGTATCATAGGTGCCTTTTAAACTTTTAGTTTTTAAAAAAGTGCCAGTTCATGCACCAGTACCATTTTAAAAGTATAATTTTGACACTGGTATCATAAAAACGAAAACAAAAATAAATTTGAGCTTAACATTTTATTTAAACTCCCCAGAATGGATTAGTCTAAGGGTGCTTTCACACCTGTAGATCGATTGTTTTGTTCCAAAACAGGGATTAAAATTGTTACAGTGCTTATTTTTGTTCTTGGTGCGGTTCGCTTTCACACGGCAAAGTTTCTAAACGGACCAAAACAGTTAAAACAAGTCACGTGCGAGTAAACGCTCCTCACATTGGATAGAGTTTCAGGGTTTATTTTTCCCGCTCAGCTTTAACTGCTTAGCTGTCATGCGTCCTTATTTTAATTTGTGACGATGAGCAATAAGACATTATAAGCAAAAAGCTGTGCTTTAATTTTGAATGGTGACACCCACAGACATAGTCACCAAATATAAATCAAGAGGTAAGACTTTCTCATACATATCCGTTGGCTATAACTATACATTATAGGCTTTACATTATAGAGAGAAATAACATAAACCAAGACTGCAGTTTGGTTAATTTTCATAACGGATAAACTGCACTCAGTAATATTTCAGCATGCTCTTACCTTTGTATTCGTCATGAAACGCACATTTAGGTAGGAATGACATGAATGACATCCCGCCCTAATCATCATTCTCTCTTCATATAGCCATGCCTATTACATATCCATAATACACTGTGATTAAGCCTGGTTCATTACTTTGTTGGATAGTATTGCTTTCTCACTACAATCGATCCGCTCCAGAGTTCGTTTCAATCGAGCCAAGACCACCTCATTCAGGCGATCCCGGACCGATTGTTTTGACGCGGATCAGAATGCGATTGCTGGATTCACATATGCCAAACGAACCGCGCTAAGGAGGCAAATGTGCCAGATTCCGAAACAAAAGTCTAGCACCCTAAGACATTTTCTGTGAAAATGCTTTGTATTAAATCTGAGCTATACAAGTCAGCAGCAGGCCTCAGATATATTATCCATAAACTTCAACTTGTTTTGGAATAGTTCATTTGATTGTGGCTGGAATTATGCAAACCGCAAAAACCTGAATCAAACAGAAATGTGCAGTGATTTGATTTACAGTATGTTCTTTTGGGAGCGAATGGAAAAGCACAGGCTGATATTTTCCTCTCTCTCTGTGAGTTATCGGTACAGGTCTTTATTTAGCCTGTTCCATTGAGACGTCACCCATACTGACAATCTGCCTGCTGGTCCTGCTGGAAATTTTGACAAAAAAAAAAAGGCTGGATTTCCTCTAAAGTTGCTTCAGTGTTTGTTTAAAATGTTGCTTAAAATGGAAATATTAATAGCTAAAGTCATGGCAGCGATTTGGAGCCATAAAGAAGCACTTTAATGCCTCATTGGCTGCAAATAAAACACATTCTTAGCGCTTTCCTGCTTTAAGTTTACTTCTAATGAAATTCCAGTCACTTACAGATGGAAAAGAGGAAGGTTTTTTTCTTCTTCTTCAGTCTGTTTTGCTGAGATTTTTCTCTTTTTCTGCCAGGATATTTAGGAGGTAGATTATTCAGTCTGCCCTGCTGAATGGGACGTTTTCATTTGTAGCAATTTAGGAACGCAGATACTAAAGTACTTTTACAGTGGAAGTGCATTTAGTCCAAGTTGATGTCGACTTTTCTGCAACTTAAGCATAAGTGAAAAGCATATAACGTTTTATATTTGCAACACATAACCAGGTCCATGTATTTGTTTTTCTGGTGCAATAAAACATGACACTTGAGCTCGACATGCTTTTTTTAAATTTATTATCAGTTTATTATAGTTACGTTTCAAACTGTACAGATCAACATTTTGCACATTTTGCTTTCAGATTTAATGAACAACAGGTATAGTTCACTAGAAAATGAAAAATTACTCACTATTTACTCCTATATGACTATAACTATCCCTTTAAACCATATGCTAACAAACAAATATAGATGTTAAATAATTATAGGATGAGTTAGAGGGCAAAAGTCAGGTTCCAAGAAGTAAAAACCCACTTAATATTCCCCATAAAGAAATATATTTTTATTAGTAAACCGATCTGTAATCTGACTGTTTTAGTAAGAAATTCTATATTATGCATTTTTATACATGTATGAAAAAGATTTTGACCTAAAATACATAAAGAAATTGCATTTGATTCTTTGTTTTCAACAGTATGAAGATTTGTTTTGTAATTTTTTTTGTAAATTGATAAGATGATTTCAGTCATAAGATTGCAAAATTGAAATACATTTAATGTCATTTAATTTTAATGAATTTTTAATTGAACATGCACGGGTGTTGTTAAATTATTGACATTTTGACTTACAATTTCAGGGGTAAAGTATACATTTTACCCTCAAAATAGGGGTTCAGGCAGACAAACATGCATGGGAATTCTTGTATTACATAATCTAATATTATGTAATGTTATAGTTAGTACCCAGTCCTGTGTGTGCATGTGCCTGTGTGTATGATGAATGTGTGTATGTTCAAATGCAAAAGCCTTTAAGTGCCATCTGAAGTTCATTCATTCATTTTCTTTTTGGCTTATAAATAAGGGGTCGCCACAGCGGAATGACCCAGCTGAGGCTCGAACCAGTGACCTTCTTGCTGTGAGGCGACAGCGCTACCCACTGCGCCACCGTGCCAGCCACCATCAGAAGTTGTCTTCTAAAATTAGCATTTCATTCTGCTTCCTGTGTGTTGGTTCACTAATTTTACTTTTATTCCAAAGTTCTTTGTATTGTCTTTAAAGTGAACTAACTGAACATACACAGGCGGCTGAGAAAAATGCTCATTTTAGAAGACAATTTCAGACGGTTTTTGCATCTCTTCATGAATGTACACATTTTGCAGTAAAATTCAAATATATTGCTTGTAAAAAAATTTAATAGGACAAATATCAGACCTGAAAAAGTAGACAGACCATAATGTGCTCTATATAGAGTTGTAATGTCTCATTAAGCAGCTGACAGACTGAAAAAAAAACTGAAATATCATGTAATAACAACGACATCACAGTCACACATTTTTAATGGAATCTAACCCATATTTAACATACTTATCAAACAATTCTCTCATCACAGACAGACATATATATTAAATATTGCTTATATACAGTTGAAGTCTGAATTATTAGCCCCCCTGTATATTTTTCCCCCAATTTCTGTTTAAAGGAGAGAAGATATTATTCAACACATTTCTAAACATAATAGTTTTAATAACTAGTTTCTAATAACTGATTTCTTTATCCTTGCCATGATGACAGCACATAATATTTGACTAGATATTTTTCAAGATGCTTGTATTCAGCTTAAAGAGCAATTTAAAGGCTTAACGACACTGTAAAACCCAAAAAGTTAAGGTAACTCAAACCATTTGAGGAAACCGATTGCAACAAACTATTTAAGTTCAAAACTTATCCTAATGAGTACCGTGAACTTAATCCATTTGAGTAAATGAAGCAATTTGAGCACAGTAAAACCCGATAAATGAAGAGAAGTCAAACCAACTGAGTGCTGTAAAACCCAATAAGTTAAGGCAACTCAAACCGTTTGAGGAAACCGATTGCAACAAACCATTTGAGTTAAAAACAACTAATCTATATGAGTACTGTGAACTTAATCCATTTAAGTTGAAGTAATGAGGTATTTAATTAATTCATTACCTTCAACACTGAGTTCAAAACTCTTTTCAAATGAGTAGAATTAACTTTCAGTAAATTTTGAGTTAACGACACTCATTTCATTTGATAAAGTTGACTGTTGGGTTTTACAGTGTAGGTTAATTAGGCAAGTTAGGGTAATTAGGCAAGTCATTATATACAGTGGTTTGTTTTGGAGACAATTGAAAAAAAAAATAGCTTAAGGGGGCTAATAATATTGACCTTAAAATGGTTTTAAAAAATTTAAAACTGCTTTTATTCTGGCCGAAATAAAACAAATAAGACTTTCTCCAGAAAAAAAAAATATTATAGGAAATACTGTGAAAAATCCCTTGCTCTGTTAAACATCATTTGGGAAATATTTGAGAAAAAAAAACTGTATATGCACCAGATCCAGCCCGAACACTTATGGACCGCAAACATCTCTCGGCAGCAGCTCATGAGTCACTTTCTGAATCATATCGGCTGAGCCACCTGTGGGCTTCCTCCGCAAACACGCTATAAAGCAAATCCTGAAAATCCTCTGAACGATTTCCGTAAAGGTGAAGCGAGACCATTCCCCAAAAAAAGTCAAGAAGAAAATCAAGAGAGGCAGATGAAATGGAACTTGATTGAGTACGCAAGGGAAGCATTATGCATTAGAAACACCTGCACTGCCGTCCGGAGCCAAATCACACATAATGCAGCCGTCTGGCGTCAGATGGAGGAGAACAGAGGTCAAACGCCAGCTGAATGATGTACGCAGGAAACACAGCTGTCTGAAAAAGCACTTAGCACTTTTGCTTTAGGTCAGATCACAGAGCCAAGACAGAGGACAAGACAGAACCGGAAAAAGCAAATGACCTTGGTCGAGTAATAAAACAAGGATCACAAAGCCATTGAAAGATTCACAATGTCGCTATTGATATGGCATTTGTGTGCACAGACAGCGGCCATCCTTTTCTCATTAGGACTGTTTTGGGATATTCCGAGGTTTTCCGAAACGCTCAAGTGTTTGTTGATCCCACAGGCATGTTTGCATGAATAAATTTCACGCCTCTGAAATGTAAGCAGATTTTAACAGTAGGAGTATAAAGGCAATATTGTGGTCTCGGTTGCCTTTTATTCTTTTATGACCTTTCTTTTCTATAAATAACATGAGAAACTAGATTGAGAGGAAAGAAAACACTTTGTGATTGATTTTGGGGGTAGCGCTTTATAGTACTTACATAAACTTTCCTAGAAATTTCTGGATTACAGAACGTACATGGATTAAGGTTGGGTTCAGGGGTAGGTTTAGGGATAGGCTACAGTATATACAGTCTGATCTCGTTTTGTCAGTTTAGTTTGTCAGCTAATTCTTACGATTTTTAAAAGGAGGCGTGGCACCAAACCCCACCCCTAAACCCAGCTGTCATTGGGGGATAAGCAAACCATACTAAATTGTATGAATGAGATCGTACGAATTCAATTCAATTCATCTTTATTTCTATAGCGCTTTTACAATGTAGATTGTGTCAAAGCAGCTTAGCATAGAAGTTCTAGTAAATTAAAATTGAAACTGTGTCAGTCCAGTTTTCAGAGCTGAAGTTCAGTTTAGTTCGGTTCAGTGTGGTTTAATTTTCACTGCTGAAAGTCCAAACACTGAAGAACAAATCCATCGATGCGCAGCTCAACAAGTCCAAAACCAAACAAGCCAGTGGCGAGGAGCAAACTTCACCAAGTGACGAAAGTGAAGGAAAAAACCTTGAGAGAAGCCAGGCTCAGTTTGGCAGGACCATTTCTCCTCTGGCAAAACTTCTTGTGCAGAGCTGCAGTGTAGGCGCCGGGGGCTGGAGAACACTGGACATCCATCATGGAGAAGTTCATAAGAATTAGCCACTAAATCAAAAAGTTATGAATTGCTTTGAGATAGCGTTGGTGTATACCATGCTAGAAGAACAGCATTTTACAAAATAACCAAGGCACTTCAACAGAAACACAGTAGCTATGTTTTCCAAATATTTAAAGCTGATTTATACTTCTGCGTCAAGCGCACGCGTATGGTCTGGCGCAGCCTTCGCGCGGTCGCATAGTCCTCGTCGGAGCTGATGCTGACGCGCAACACTCAAAAAATTTAACTACACGTCGCAATGGCAAGTAGCACAAGCTCTGTGATTGGTCGGCTTGGTAGCAGTGACAAGTGTGGGCGGTGCTGAGAGCCGCGAGGCCAATCGAGCGAGTGTTTACAAGTGTCCCGCGGAGGAGCCAGGTTCATGGGTCCTGCTGGTTCCTGATTCTGAATGAGCGAGTTTTAGCTACTTGTACATTAAAGTAGCGTAACAAAACACCCGTGAAGAAACTCGACACAGAGGAACATAAAAACCTACTGCCAGCTAGCGTTTCGGAAGAGTTACTGCAGAGCAACACAAACAGCACACAGAAGTATAAATGCAATCGGCCTTTAGACTGGAATATGACATAAAACATTTGCGAATAATACAACATCTCCATCCAATTAGTCAAAGAAAACAAAATCGTCACTTCCTGATAAACTGGCACCAAATATTAAAAAGAAAAATGGCATTTTCTGCAATAGGAGAAGCCATTGTGGCTGTTATTTCTTTCATAATAAATGACTTGTGCCTCAAAAAACGAAATGAACTTGCGGTGGCTTTTGGAGGCATGAGACGTTTTTTGGGAGGGCAGATGCTCAAAACAGTTCTGGAGGTAATAATAATAACACTACTGAATAACTGTGATGATGGACTTTGGCTGAGGGATTTTAGAATGAGCACATTTTTCTGATGTTTTACAATGCACACACTCTGCCTGTTTGTCCATTAATGCTGCCCTATCATGCACATTTTTATCATCACATGATCTGTTAAAAAAAATACAGGTGACTTTTGATGCACATGCTAGTATTTGATCAGTAGATGTGTTTCCATCATTGTTTTTGCACATTTTTTATGGGATAAAAAGTTTATTCTAATCACTTGTGCACATAAGTTGTTTTATGTGCATTTTTAAAATGTATGCACATCTTTGCATATTCCAAAATTAGCATAAAAATGGGTGGTTGGAAACAAAGCTGGCGATCAAAACTAGAATTTGATTTGTAGAATGTTTTGTGTCAGTGATTGCAGCACAATTGCAGATTACCGCTTACATTTATGGTAATATTGTGGGAAAATATGAGTAGGAAGTGGCCCACGCTTTGAAAGACATCAGCACATCTGCGGACAGAGGACATTACTAGTCTCTCTGTAAGGTCTGCCATGTTGTCTTGTCTTTTATTTTGTAGTTTAGTCTTGTCTTCCTGTTTCCTGCCTTGTTTCCCGCCACATGCTCCTTTTTTCTTGAGTCATGTTTTTATTGGTGGATTTAGTCATGTGACCTGGCTGTTTAGAAACGATTCGGGATCTTGACAGTGTCAAAACATCAGTTTCACGTAAGCCATCCCTACTATTTTGCTTTAATTTAATCACTTTTGGTGAATAAAGTGCATTTGGGTTTACATTTCATTCACATTCATAACATATTTAAGTGAATTGAACATAAAACAATTAAGTTGTCCCAAAAGGATCTCAAGACTTTTGTTGTTACAGCTCAGTTTAAATAAGTAATTTGAAATGTGTGCTCAAAGATACGGAAGTCCTAAGAGGCCATGCAATAAAATATTTTTTCTCTCTTGACGTGATCACGACATAACAAAAAGTTGTTTTCTCGTGATAACGACTTAATTATCTCGTGATCTCGACATAAATTTTTTTTGTTATGTCGTGATCACGACTTATCTTTTGCTTTTATTTATTTATGTATTAATTATTATTATTATTATTATTATTATTATCATCATTATAATTATTATTATTATTAATAATATATGGCCAATGTCTGGCCACTGAGTCTGCACCGGCCCTGCGAACAAGGAGAGAATAGCCTAACTGCAGACGCGCATTCGTGCAACACATTAAAGGCATTCAGAACAGCCATAATAATATGAGCGCAAACGCTCGTGCTCATGATTAATGTACATTCATTATTATATTCATGTATATGATTATATATCAATATTTACAATAATATTCCCTCAACTGTTACCATTTTAAAGCAACTATTTATGACGCAATTTTAAAGTAATTGTAAATAACTTGCGTAAAGCATCAAAGTAAAAGCAGGATCTTCATTATTTTTCATAATTTAATTCATACATGCAGCAACTTATTTTGCGCCATATAGAGTTGCTTTAAAATGGTAACAGTTGAGGGAATATTATTGTAAATAATGATATATAATCATATACATGAATATAATAATGAATGTACATTAATCATGAGCACGAGCGTTTGCGCTCATATTATGGCTGTTCTGAACCACTTTAACGTGTTGCACGAATGCGCGTCTGCAGTTAGGCTATTCCCTCCCTGTTTGCAGAGCCGGTTATTAATAATAATAATAATAGTAATAATTAATACATAAATAAATAAAAGCAAAAAAATAAGTCGTGATCACGACATAACAACTTTTTGTTACGTCGAGATCACAAGAAAATTAAGTCGTTATCATGAGAAAACAAATATTTGTTATGTCGAGATCACGAGAAAACGAGTTGTTATGTCGAGATCACGAGATAAACTACTGTTATATTTATATAGTGTTGTAATTATTTGCTTTGTCCACCACTGTATATGGCAATCATGCATTATCATAGGCCGGAATACCAGTAAATCTGTTCCATTTCAGAAAAAAACATTGCAGAAGAGCAGACGTCCAATATCCAGAGCTTTAAACTGCTGAAACTCTTTCACATGTGGGGCAGCGGAGTGTTTACCCTGTGGTGTGAATGTGGAGGAGGGAGGGGTGGGGCGGGGGAGTCAGGCAGTTTCCATGACAACAGTCTCAGTTATGTAACATCATATGCTGGTGTGTAAACAAAGGCTGAGAGACAGGGCTTCCCCCGCCCTCCGTCACTTCAAACCATCACATCCACATTACATAAACTGCTCTGACTGCAGCACTCGACTACAGAGGATTATCAGGGCTGAATCTGAAAATTGAGGACAGACACGGTTTCAGTGCTGATAACCAAATGATAAATGACGTCTGTGGTGAAATTCAATCGAATTCAGAGATACCTTTGGAACTTTTTCTTGATAGTTTATAAGTAGATATGTTTATAAGTTGATATATAGATTTTCTGCAATGTAAAAAGGAAATGATGTGAAAGAGCAAAAGAATGGAAGCCAGAAGGATTGATCGATTGGAAGACGATATGAAAGAGAAGACAAATGAGAGGAAGAATGAAAAATGTTCAACAGAGCAAAGAAAAATGACAAAAGGAAGATTTGAGAGAGAGTTTAAAAAGAAAATATTAAAGGAAAACATGCAAAAGTAACAAAAAGAGTGAAACAAAGGAGATAGATAGATAGATAGATAGATAGATAGATAGATAGATAGATAGATAGATAGATAGATAGATAGATAGATAGATAGATAGATAGATGAATGAGCAAAACAATTGACGGATGGATGGATGGGTGAATGGATGGATGAGCAAAACAATTGACGGATGGATGGATGGATGGATGGATGAGTAAAACAATTGAGGGATGGATGGTTGGATGGATGGATGGATAAATGGATGGATAGATGGATGGATGGATGGATGGATGGATGGATGGATGGATGAGCAAAACAATTGACGGATGGATGGATGGACAGATGGATGGATAAATGGATGGATGGATGAGCAAAACAATTGACGGATGGATGGATAGATGGATGAGCAAAACAATTGACAGATGGATGGATAGATAGATAGATAGATTAAAAAAAAGTTTGTTTATTTTTTATTTAGCAGCGAATGCAACAATATTTTATACAAAAACAATTTCCCTTGCTTTGCAGTTGATTAGATTAGAGTGGACTGGAAGAATAAATGTAAATGTCAACATTTACATGACGCCGTTTCTTTTCGCAGCTGACCGCTTACCTCTGTATGGACGGCTTTCCTGCTGTTACCAGTTTGTCCAGTAGCTCGCCATGTACATTGGCGGACTTGAGACAGAGAGCAGAGTTAACCGAATTGACGGGGTTCGATTCCGGTGAAGAACGGTTCCAGAAAGCAAGTAAGACAAAAACAAATCCAAAAAATAAAACAAACAAGTAAATAACAGGGTGAGAATGTGGTAAAATTTGAAAATGTGGTAAAAATCTGCAGGGCTTTTCTTTTTCTGGATTGCTTTTAAAAACACTGTCGGTTGGGTTTAGGGAAGTGGGTGGGCGGGTCAATTTGTGCTTTTGAAAACACTATTGGTTGGGTTTAGGGAAGGAGGAGGGTGGGTTAGTCGTAGCTTCTGGGACGTATTTGGCGCTCTCCAGAAATGTATAAAAGGGTACGTAATCAGATTGAACCTGGGTTGGTAAATGTTGAATTAAATACATAAAAACAGCTTTTTGTTTAAAAAAATGTGAAAATTTTTATAAGAGTTGTCATAGTGTTCAGGATTAAAGTACTTTGGAATTTAAATGTTTACTGTTGCTGTCAAAATTAAGCATTGAAAAATGCTGGGTAGTTGTAACCCAATGTTGGGTCAAATATGGACAAACCAAACAGTTGGGTTAAAAATTCATTTTCCTTCGGCTTAGTCCCTTTATTCATCAGGGGTCGCCACAGCGGAATGAACCTCCAACTTATCCAGCATATGTTTTACACAGCGAATGCCCTTCCAGCTGCAACCCAGTAGTGGGAAACATCCATACACACTCATTCACACTCATACACTACGGCCAATTTAGTTTATTCAATTCACCTATAGCGCATGTCTTTGGACTGTGGGGGAAAACGGAGCTCCTGGAGGAAACCCACGCCAACATGGGGAGAACATGCAAACTCCACACAGAAACGTCAACTGACCCAGCGACCTTCTTGCTGTGAGGTGACAGTGCTAACCGTGCCGCCCTTAAAAAGTGTAATTTAAATCTATAATTGAAAAAAATTACCTCAACATTTGGTTTATCCATATTTGACCAAATGTTGGGTTAAAACAGCCCAGCATTTATTATGAATGCTTAGTTTAGCAGCTACATGCTAGCTAGTTGTGTAACTTTATATAAAGTGTAGCTTGTTTATATCTTGGCATGCTAACATGATCCATTTCTTTCAAAAATTCAATTATTTAAGTTCACTGAACTACAAAAGGGTGGCGCAGTGGGTAGCACGATCGCCTCACAGCAAGAAGGTCGCTGGTTCGAGCCCCGGCTGGGTCAATTGGCACTTCTGTGTGGAGTATGCATGTTCTCCCCGTGTTGGCGTGGGTTTCCTCCGGGTGCTCCAGTTTCCCCCACAGTCCAAACACATGCGCTATAGGTGAATTGGGTAAGCTAAATTGGCTGTTAGTGTATGTGTGTGAATGTAAGTGTATGGGTGTTTCCCGGTATTGGGTTGCGGCATTCGCTGTGTAAAACATATGCTGGATAAGTTGGCGGTTCATTCCGCTGTGGCAACCCCTGATAAATAAAGGGACTAAGCCGAAAAGAAAATGAATGAATGAACTACAAAAGAATGAATGAATGAACACCTTTTAATTATTTGATCACTGAAAATCAAAACTATAATTGCATTTACACTGAAATGCTACAAAATGTCTAGCTTCCATATGCTAACGGCTAATTTGTTTATCCTTAAATAGCCTCTAATTAGCGATGTGAATGAGACACTGACATGCTATTATATGTCTGGTGAGCGTTTGAAGGCCTCGGCGGTGTGTAAAATGACACTGATTTCTATCTGCGCTGGATGAAGTGCTAGCTAGCGCATGCAAATAGCTTATTATTTTTGATGCGGCGCGTCTGAAACACGATTGCTCCCAATGGATGCTGTGTACAGACTCCAGAAATGCACTTAGGATCAGACCGCATGTCAGGAATACAGCAGACGCACGTCTCTCGCTGGGCTCCGGGGATGATGCAACACGCCTCGTTCATTCAATGTTGACAAACTCCGGCTAGAATTACACGCAATTACAGATATCCATATGTTGATGTGACAAGAGATGCTGTATTACAGTGATTTTACCATCATAAACGTGTCAAACTGCACTTTAGCTTGCAATTAGGAAGTGGCAACAGCAATAATGCTCGAACCACGCAATTTATGATGCCATTTTATTTAGTATTCAGTTTCAGTCTTTTCTCAAAACGGCATCAAAGGTAAAACAGGGATTTAATAGCATTGGGTTTGGAAAGGAAAACTGAGTATGACGACTTGCTGAAATATCATGAAGATAAGCACTTTTCTCTGGATTAATGACGCATTCACTGTAGAATGATGTGGTTTTGGCTAAAACCCAGACAGAAGTTTTTTTATTTCTTCCAATTCCATCATCCTGAAGTCACTGAGTTTTAAGAATGGCTTTTTGATGATATATAAAAAAGCCCAATGCTGGTCTCTCTTAATTGTATATAAAAAAACACTTTTTTTCTGGGTATAAACAATAGGGTTTGTTGGAAAAACAAAGTTGAAATTTGATGTATTATTTAATATTAATTTCTCATGCAAACATTGTGCACATATTTCATTTAATAGTTTTAAAGGATCTCACTTTTTTAAGTAAAGTCAATTAATCTTTTTTTTTTTAAAGCTATGGGTTTACTCACACTTTTAAGTAAAGTCAACTAATAACTCTCTACTTAAGTGATGCAAAATTTAGGATATGAAATCAGAACCATAAAATAAAGTGCCACCACTGTTGGGGGTGTAAACAATAAGATTTGTTGGAAAAACAAGGTTGAAATTCGATGTATTATTTAATATAAAATCCTGACTCTGTTTGTGTTCATGCAAACATTTCCGAACTTTAAATCCAAACTTTTTAAGACAAACGTATTTGATAGAAACAGCAGAGGAATAAACTGCAGGATGCCATTTTGTCATCGGTGGTGGTTCAAAGCAACTGAGTCATAGAAATACCATTCTTATTTTTAGATATGTCATCATCAGCATCAGGTGATCTACACACACACACACACACAGATGTGCACATCACCATACGTTAAAGCTGTGCAATGATTAACCATTCACAAAAAAATTATTAAACAGGGTCTAATATGATTTTAGGTTTACTTTATGGATTCATTATGGACTGTAAACTAAATATAAAACAACTCGGAGCAAATCCTAACCGGGTTTAACAGCACTGTTACCACAACTGTAATAATACAGCTGCCCCTTTATGGTAACTTACCTGTAAATGTGTTTTACAGTAGTAGGGCCCTACCGCAATTTCATTTTACAGTAAAACAGCCTTTCCACGACTTATTTTTATGGTACCACATTTCATTTTTTACAGTATGACATTTTTTTTACAGTACTTTTACTGTCATTTATTTAATTATTTTACACTAGCAGTACAAAACCTTTATTTTTAGTATTTACTGTTGACTGTTGTTTTGTCCTAAACTGTTTCATTTGTGTCTTCAACTACAGTAGCAGGACTTGATTACTTTGATTACAGTAGAAAACCGCAAATTCCTAATAAGCAGTAAGTTACTGTAAAAGTTTTAACATGACCCACAATGCAGTGCATATTACAGTAGTGAGCAGTAAAGAAAATATGTGGTATTTTACTGGGCATTTTTGCAGTAAATAACTGTAAAACTGTGGCAAAGTCTAACAGTGAGCTCAAACTGTTTAATGAAAGTTTGTAAAACATTTTCCAGCAAACTTTGAAAGAAAGAGCAGAGGCATGAAACGCAGGATGCCATTTTGTGCAGGGTGTTGTTTGAGAGCGAGTGAGTCACCGTGTCAGAATATGTGTGTGTGCGGGCGGCTGCCTGTCACTGAAGCTTCTCTGAATGAACATTATCACCCCCTCAAACTCACACAGAGACCTGAACACTGCGTCTGACATGACGTGATCCCGCTCTGAAACAACACTTCACCAGGGTCTTCTCTGCAGTGGCTGAAATGCCAAACATATGTTGAGTGCAAGTCTGAGATCAAATCACTGTTTCTCTAATTGGAAACTTTACCATGAAAGCAGAAAATTAATTCCTACACTCAAAAAAAAAAAAAGATTGTTGCTGCTTGTTCAAACTCCTTGTTTAAAATGAGCTGAAACAACACAATTCCCGTAAATTCTTTAGACAATGTATTTGTTTTATGTTCGGTTCACTTAGTTTTGTAAAACATTAGGTTAACTTAATCGTTGGGACATTGTGTTGGTGTAGCTACACTGAAACTACAAGTGGTTGCAAACAATTGATACGGGCTGAATTTAAACAAACAAATTAAATGTATTAATGTTCAACTTAATGTTTAAATTCAGCTCAAATAAATAGTTTGCAACTGCTTTCCTTAAACAAATTAGTAAATCCAATGAACCATTTTTTTTCAGTGTCTCTAGTTAGTTTATATGTAGTTCCCAGCATGTTTTGCGTGGGATTGAATTAAAAGGGGGAAATGTCTACAATATATGAGGTGTTTTAAGTTAAGAGAAAGATTTGTTAGAGATGAATCTTCACTTAGTTTGAAGAGTTTAGTGTAACGTTTTGAGTTCTTGCAGAAGAGTAGCACTCTAGTTCTGAGATCAGTAGCTAACTTTAGGCATTATTAAAGCAGTTGCAGTTTGAAATAATGCAATAAATAACATAAAATTATGGTTATCCATATTAAGCGATTGAAATTAATTGGCTGCTGAAGAGTGATCTTTGTTCACAGGGTGATTCAAAGGAAAGCTATTAGACATAAATGGATCAAAATTAATTTTGCTCATGGGATCTACACTGAAAAAAAGGATTCCTTAGATTTACTAAAAATTTTTTAAGATTTACTAAAGATAAGTGGTTGTAAACAATTTATTTGGGCTGAATTTAAACAAACAAATTAAGTTGAACATTCATTCATTTTCTTTTTGGCTTAGTCCCTTTATTATTAGCTGCAACCCATCACTGGGAAACACCCATACACTCCCATTCACACACATACACTATGGACAATTTAGCTTACCCAATTCACCTATAGCACATCTGTTTGGACTGTGGGGGAAACCGGAGCACCCGGAGGAAACCCACGCCAACATGGGGAGAACATAGATAGATTCTCCTATGTTCACACAGAAACACCAACTGACCCAGCCGAGGCTCGAACCAGCG
Source organism: Danio jaintianensis (assembly GCA_903798115.1). Lineage (NCBI taxonomy): Eukaryota > Metazoa > Chordata > Actinopteri > Cypriniformes > Danionidae > Danio > Danio jaintianensis. Next base: position 2,319,587 of record CAIGQV010018201.1, on the reverse strand, counting down.
ACCTTCTTGCTGTGAGGTGACAGCGCTACCCACTGCGCCATCGTGCCGCCCCTAAATTGAACATTACTAAATTTAATTTGTTTAAATTCAACACATATAAATTGTTTGCAACAATTTTGCAGACATAATTTTTTTCTGTGTATTTGCCGAAAATAAGTTGAAATAACACAATTTAAATAAGTTATTAAAGCTAATCTATGCTAATAAGTTGAATGCTAAGCTAAGCTAAAAGTGACCCTGCCAGAACAAAATGGTTCAAGTCAACTGTTTAACTATGGGAGACTCTAAAATGAGCCTTTTTTCCCGAAAAAAGACAATGTTCCTTTAATTAATTTTGCTTCCGAAATTTATATATATATATATATATGGGAAAACAAGACAAAAATCCTTACTAGGAAAATATTTTATCTATTTTATTTCAGTGCAACATTTTACAAAATTCTAAAACTTTTAGTTTCCAAAATTCCACATTTTCAGTGTGATAACGGCCCCATTGTGATGCATGTGCTTGTTTGGATGTTTAAATATAGAATATATACAGTTGAAGTCAAAGTTATTCGCCCTCCTGTGAATTTTTATTTTCTTTTTCAAATATTTCCCAAATGATGTTTAACAGAGCAAGGAATTTTTCACAGTATTTCCTATAATATTTTTTTCTTCTGGAGAAAGTCTTATTTGTTTTACTTCGGCTACAATAAAAGCAGTTTAACATTTTTTTAAAAACATTTTAAGGTCAATATTATTCGCCCCCTTAAGCAATATTGTTTTTAGATAGTCTACAGAACAAACCACTGTTATACAATGACTTGCTTAATTACCCTAACTTGCCTAATTAACCTAGTTAAGCCTTTAAATGTCACTTTAAGCTGAATACTAGCATCTTGAATAATATCTAGTCAAATATTATGTGCTGTCATCATGGCAAAGATAAAGGAAATCAGTTATTAGAAATTAATTATTAAAACTATTATGTGGAGGAAACTGGAGGAAAAAATATACAGGGGGGCTAATAATTCTGACTTAAACTGTATGTAGTGGGGAAACAAGACAAAAATGCGTAGGAAAACATTTTAATTTAATTTAAATCCCACATTTTCAGTGTGACAATGGTCCCATTGTGATGCATGTGCTTGTTTGGATGTTTAAAATTAGAATATATATATAGAGAGAGTGGGATATGAAGGAACACACACATACACACACACACGTATATCTATGTGACGTGTGATGCTGTTCGCCCCCTTTTCTCCGTCACCAGCACGCGTCTGCATGTGTCCCTGTGGGCTTGTTGCTGGAGGAAGATACTTACAGAGCAGATACTCACCTCATCCACCTTCATTAAACAGCTATTTATATTCTCAGGGCTGAAATCCTGTGACCTTTCTCATTAAGCGATGTGTCATTTGTGAACACAAACACCCGTGGATATATTGTGCTTTGGGTGTGGGTTAAAAATAGCTGAGCTGCAATATTTGTTTATGTGGTGACTGTCTTTTTTATTTGTTTGTTTTTTAATATTTGGCATCCTGTGCTTCTTACTTGTGGTCAACATTCAGTCAGTCTGTTAATGTGTGGCCATTGTTTACATGTTTATCAAGGAAAATAACAGCATCAGTTAATGCAAAAATGACCAAAACATACATTTGTGAACGCAAACACCCGTGGACATAATGTGAGATCCTTTGGATGTGGGTCAAAAATAGCTGAGCTGCAATATTTGTATTTAGTGACTGTTTTTTTATTTGTTTGTTTTTTGAATATTTGGCATCCTGTGCTTCTTACTCTCGGTCAACATTATCAATCTGTTCCTGTAATGTGTGGCCATTGTTTACATGCTTATCAATGAAAATAACAGCATCAGTTAATGCAAAAATGATCAAAAC
>CAIGQV010018201.1:2272790-2283661 GCA_903798115.1 Danio jaintianensis | reverse complement strand
CTCTCTCTCTCTCTCTCTCTCTCTCTCTCTCTCTCTCTCTCTCTCTCAATTCAATTCAATTCAATTCAATAATTGCTTTATTGGCATGACAAATGTTACAAATGTATTGCCAAAGCATTTATAAAGTTTACATAAAAAAAAGTAACATACATATATAATAAAAAACACAGTAGATAGTAGTCTCTCTCTCTCTCTCTCTCTCTCTCTCTCTCTCTCTCTCTCTCCTCATGATGCAGTGTGTCCCTTAAAGAAATGTTTGCACATGTTTAAGTGTGTATAAAATACAACTGTTCCCCTTTAAAACTGCTTCACACTCTCAGTGGACGAGAGCCAGAGTGAGTTTTGACCCTCCTACAATCTGTCCACCAGCGGGACACTCACACACACACACGCACACGCACACACACGCACACGCACACACACACACACACACACACACTCAATTGAATTTAAAATTGCTTCATTTGTCGCAACTGTAAAAAAATACAATATTGCCAAAGCTTGAAATATGTAAAGAAATATAATAGCATTAAAAAGGTCAAAATAAAGGGATAGAAACAAAATATCATAACAATGTAAACGTAAATAAACAGTGTAATAATTAAATAAGAACATATGTGAACATTTCATACCACAGTATTACCATACAAACACACACAGATACACTGTAGACCGTAGGGAAACATGCTAAGACACACTAAGGTCAGACAGACTGTCTCTCTCTCTCTCTCCTCGCTCTCTCTCTGTCTTCAGCCTTGGCTTTGTCCTTGTCCTTCAAAGCTGAGAGCTTTGTTATTTACAGCTCAGATTGTTTTCACACAACTGATTCAGAAACATTCAGTGTCTTCCGCTTATGTGTTGTGTTAAAAACACACAATTCCTTCATGTTGTCCCAACACAAGTCGATTAAGTTAACGTAATCGTTTTTACAAATTTCAGTGGATTGAACATAAAACATATAAGTTGTCCACAAAAAAATGTAAGAATTGTGTTGTTTTCAACTCATTATTAATAAGTAGTTTGAACAAGCTGTAAAAGTCAATTTTTGAGTGAATATACAGTATAGACCTACACTGTAAAAAATGCTGGGTTCCACACAATCGATTTGTGTTTGGACAACATGAAGGAATTAAGTTAAATTATTAGTTTTTACAGATTTAAGTGGATTGAACATAAAACAATTAAGTTGTCCTCCCAAAAAAAAACTCAAGAATTGTGTTGTTTCAGCTCATTTTAAATAAGTAGTTTGAACAAACAACAAACGTCATTTGAGTGTATTCAGAACACAAGTTATAAATCAAACACCCTTGTTTTGTCTATGCTAATGCTACATTTTTTTGTTCATTGAAGAGGTGTTTACACACAACACCGATTTCAGCTAAAACTGGAAAATGTTTCATGTGTTTTGACACAACAATACAAGCGCAAACATTTGATAATCTGTTTCAAAATGCAAGTTTTGATAACAATACTGTTATCGTCTTCATGTGATCTACAGAAATGTGTTTTTGTGTAAAATATTGATGTCACATTCATATGTATTATGTGATTGCATGCAAAATACAGCATTTATAGTCATTTTTTGATGGAGTGGTGTTAATGAGGATTGTTTTGATAATGCAAAACTTGTACAAATTCAAAGTAAAAATGTTTCCTCATTTTTAGTGCATTATTCTGGTAAACAAAGATCTTAGACGTAAAGATGAGGGTATCTGGAAAGTATGACTTGAAAAAACAGTCTATATGACCAAAAACGTAAAACAAAACATATATGCTTATTTTAACATTATTTTAACTGATCATCTTGTTATCCATATAATTTTAGTTGCACATTCTGAGTATGAATATTCGAATATGCCATAAAAGAGAAGATTATATGGATTATTATTATAGAAGTGCATACGCTGTAAAAAAATGCTGGGTTCCACACAATCGATTTGTGTTTGGACAACATGAAGGAATTAAGTTAACTTACTAGTTTTTACAGATTTAAGTGGATTGAACATAAAACAATTACATTTACATTTAGGCATTTGGCTGACGCTTTTATCCAAAGCGACTTATAAGTATTATGCAGAGGCCAATTATCACTGCAGAGCAAACGGGGGTAAGGTGTCTTGCTCAAGGACACTTCAGTTATTGTCTGCTGGCACTGAGATTCAAACCCACAACCTTCTGCTTACAAGTCCAACTCTTTAACCACCAGACCACGACTGACCCTCAATTAAGTTGTCCCCCCAAAAAAACTCAAGAATTGTGTTGTTTCAGCTTGTTTTATATAAGTACTTCGAACAAACAGCAAATGTTGGGATTTAACTAAAATGGAAAACCCCAGTTTCTCTGGATTTAGTCATTTTTTGATGGAGTGATGTTAATGAGGATTGTTTTGATAATGCAAAACTTTTACAAATTCAAAGTAAAAATGTTTCCTCATTTTTAGCGCATTATTCTGGTAAACAAAGATCTTAGACATAAAGATGAGGGTATCTGGAAAGTATGACTGGGAAAAAAATGGCTATATGACCAAAAACAAAAACGTAAAACAACACATATATGCTTATTTTAACGTTATCCACACAATCAATTTGTTTGGACAACATGAAGGAATTAAGTTAACTTATTAGTTTTTACAAATTTGAGTGGATTGAACATAAAACAATTAAGTTGTCCCCCCCCCAAAAAACTCAACAATTGTGTTGTTTCAGCTCGTTTTATATAAGTACTTCGAACAAACAGCAAACATCATTTTTTGAGTGCATGGAAAACCCCAGTTTCTCTGGATTTATTAGACATGATCATTTCAGATTCATATCATGTTTAGGCTTGTGCTGGACAAATCACAGCACAATTAGAGTCAACAGTGTCTGAAATGAGTTCAGAAAGACAAATATCCATACAAACAAGTGTCTGAATTAACCATTGCGCTTGTGAAGTGCTTTTCAGACAAGTGAAGTGTTTGACATGTAAATGAGTTTCAGGGCAGACTTCTGAAAGTGAAGCACCTTGTGAATGAGGTGAGACTATCAGAGATCTGGTCCAGTCAAATGTGAGAGACAGTGGCTTTCAGAAAACTCTGATATCAATCTTGATTGTAGACACACTGTTTACTGCACATCCACACACAGTAGTTTTGAACATGAAACTGCATTCACAGTGTGTTCAGATTCTAAAAGAAACAGAACGTTCGGTGGGCGGAGCTTCATTTTAGTTATTTGGATTTTGATTGGATCGTTAAAAGTGGGCACTAATTTTACTGTTTAATTTTAGTTTCCTTCATCCACTCAGCAATGGATATTAATGTTAGTTGTTATTATTAAACAGGAGAATCAGTTTTTGTAAGCAGATTATTATATTATGTTATATTATATTATATTATATTATATTATTTGATTATTATATGATTTGGGTTGATTTGATAATTTTGTTTTTATTTTATATTATTTATTTGATTTGATTTGATTAGATTTTTTTATTTTATTAGACATTTTAATTTAATTTAAATAAAATTATTAAATTAAATAAATTCTTAAAGAAACAGAATGTTTGGTGGCCGGAGCTTCAGTTTAGTTCTTTCGATTGTGATTGGATGGTTAAAAGTGGGCACTAATTTTACTGGTTAATATTAATTTCCTTCATCTACTCAGCAACGGATAATAATGTTGTTATTATTAAGTAAACAGGAGAATCAGTTTTTCTAAGCAGATTTTTTAAAAATTTTATTATTATATTATGTTACACTATATTTTATTATATTATATTGTATTATATTATATTATATTACATTATATTATATTACACTATATTATATTATATTACACTATATTATATTATATTGCACTATATTATATTATATTGCACTATATTATATTATATTGCACTATATTATATCATATTACATTATATTATTTGATTTTGATTATTTTATTATTTCATTTTATTATTATTTAATATGATTTGAGTTTATTATTTTATATTATTTATTTTAATTAATTAATTTATTTTTTTGAGATGTTCTGTTTTGGTCAGATTAAATTTAAATAATTATATTTAATCAAATTAAATTTGGATTCTTATTTAGATTTTTTTATTCATAGAAAATACATGTATTAAAAGTAAGTTACTGTCTAATGTGATCTTACACTTTTGTGACAATAAATCATCAAAATAGGTGTGTAATAATATTCCAGCGTTCATAATTGAATTTAACTACTTGAATTTGAATTGATGTTCAATGAAAACAAGCAATATGATGAACAAAATAGTGTGGGACTAAATTATACATGACATTTTTTTTGTTGCTAACATTTATGCAATTTTATTTAACATTTTTATCCAGAAAAATGTGTTCATCAAAAGGTAGAACTCATATGTTGCTTTTAACCCTAAAAAAAACCCCCAAATGCACCAGACATCACCAGAATGCCCCACTACAATGACATTATAATTATACTCCTGCTTTATTATGATAAAAAGCAAGTGAACCAAATGATTTTAGAGGCACGGCTGACCAAAATCGAAGAGGTTGTGAAATATAATAAAGCGCAGTATTGATTTCTGCAGTGAAAATGAGTGTTTGCAGAGAGTGATTGCTGAGCGAGTGTTATAGAGATCTGAATGAAGAGGAGAAAGGGTTAAACCTGCAGCCTGATCCGGGATGAATGAAGGCAGAAATGAGGAATGATTGTCAGAGCAGATGAATGAGGGATGGTTGCGGAGCTTCATGTTGTTGCGTAACGTGCCGATCCTCCGGGAGCTTCATCTGTAGTTCAGGGTTTGAGTCAATCACGTGCCGTGAATTACAAACAAATTTTTCTGAAATCATGCATTTCCTGTAGGGAGAAGCAGGCGAGGGCGGCAACCGGACTGATCCCAGAGCTGTTGACAGACTGAAATGAAGCAATAGTTTGACTTTGAGTGTTTTTCTGTGCAGTGTTTGTCCCTTGACTATAAAAATATCGGATCAGAATTTTTTGTATGTTTTATTATTTAAAAAAAAATTATATATATTCATTTATTTATTTTATTATTTAAAAAAAAATATATATATATATATTTTAATTTATTAATTTCAAGAAGGATGTTAACTTGAAGTCATGAAGTGAAAATTCAAATAAAAAAATATATGTATTATATATATATATATATATATATAATTTATTTTTTATTTTAATTCATTTCAGCAAGGATGTTAACTTGGTTATACAGTGAAAATTCAAATGGAAAAAAAATAAAGAAATATATATATATACTCAGTACACCAAATACTCACTGTATGTTAATTATTAAAACAAACATACACAGGGAAACTTGTGAATTTATTTAGTTTTTTTTTAAACAACATATTTAATATAATTACTATTAGTAGTAGTCGTCGTCGTAGTAGTAGTCATCATAGTAGTCGTCATAGTAGTTGTAGTCGTAGTAGTAGCTGTAGTCATAGTCGTAGTCGTCGTAGTAGTCGTTGTAGTAGTAGTAGTTGTCGTCGTAGTAGTAGCTGTAGTCATTGTCGTAGTAGTAGTAGTCGTCGCAGTAGTAGTAGTCGTCGACGTAGTAGTCATAGTAGTAGTAGTCATCATAGTAGTAGTATTCGTCGTCGTAGTCATCGTAGAAGTAGTAGTCGTCGTAGTAGTGGTAATCGTCGTCGTAGTAGTGGTAGTCGTCATCGTAGTAGTAGTCGTCGTCGCCATAGTAGTAGTCGTCCCCATAGTGGTAGTCGTCGTTGTCGTCGTAGTAATAGTATGAACAGCCACTCTTACATTCTTATTATTTGAGAAAAGAAATTAAAAATCTAAGAATTTTCATTTTTTCCCAAACAAATGTAAAAGATAAAAGCATCTGCCAAATTATTAAATGCAAATGTAAAGATGTTTGTGCAGGTTACATAAAAAAACAGAAATCACAAGTCAAAAGCGAGTCCGAATCATAGCAGTTGTAAAATTGGAGTTCATGTGGATCATTTAGCGTAAACTGAGATGCTGAAGAAACTGTTATGATGAGCTTCTCACGTCAAGAGATCACAGTGCTGCGCTTCATCAGATTACATATTTATAGAAACATAACATAGTTCATTTTTTGCTGCTCTAAATTCAATTGCATTGTTAGAATGAATCCAAAAATTTCATACATTGTCCAGAGCCTTTGGCGAGTGTTCATTTTAGCTGTCTGTTTGTGGGTGAGAGGGGTTGTTTATAGGACACAAGTTGTGAAAGTGTGTACGTGTGTGTGTGCTCTGAGCGTGAGAAGCGTTGGGTTTTAACTAAACTGCGCCTGAGGTAAATGTGTGTAAGTCTAGGTGTGTGATGACTAAACTCTGTATTTGTGTGTGTTTGTGTGTCTGTGAGAACACAAATCATCCGCCCATAACACAGAGATCTAGCAGGTGTTAACCAAAGACACACAGCTGTGAAGGAAAGTGTGTGTGTGTGTGTTTCTTCCGGTTTGTCTTTGTATCATCATGCAAAGGGACGGCGTTCTCTTTCTTGTATGTGTGTGTGCGCATGCGTGCGTGTGTGTGTGGGTAAAGTTTACCGCAGCAGATGACGGGAAAATATTATGATTATCATGACTGGTCATGTTTTTTTTTTTCTTTGTTACTTTTTCACGTTGTATGTGCTGAATAAATGCATGTATGTTCTTGTGTGTTTTGTTGCCCAAGAGTTGATGATATGAGTTTCTCGTTTTTTATTGATGATGTCTTGCCGATATTTTTCTTACGTGAAACACCATGTATTGTTAGTAAAAGAGCAATATCTGTTCTGGGATTTCAAAAAAATAAACAAACATTTTGCATTGGACAATAAATGCAGTACGAGTAAATAAGAGCTGATAAGAAAATAAAGCCCTGACCTGAACCTTATTGAAAATGTCTGTGCACCAATACTGCAAAGAAGAACTGGAGAAACTGTCCAAAAATAGCTGTGCATAACATTTGAGGCTGTATTTGGTGGCAAATGTGCTTCAACAAAGTGTTGAGCAAAGGCTGTGAATACACATGTTGCCTAAATATACATATATGTTACCGTCAATGTGTGAAATCCCGGTATTGTACAATGTTTAAAATGCCTGGTGATTTTAGGCAAAGTATGAAATATCAGACTTTGCATACTTTTCCTAGGCATTCTATACAATCCCTAGGCATTCTATAGAATGACAAGTATCATTTAGGTGTCAGAAGAGCACAACAAAAGCCTTTATTGATCATTACGTATTTTAAAGTGGAAGAAATACGAAATAAAGCATATGATGTTGTTAATGGAAAAACAATGACAGCAGAACTGAGATTGAAGTATTTGTTACAATATTGTCTGTAATGTGGTAGTGGAATCTCGTACCGGCAATATGCTCGTCTTACAATAACGTTCAGCACTCACGTGCTTCGATCACCGTCATCAAACAATGACCCAAGCGCCACCGCCAACATCAACAACATTTCATTGGCAAGAAAAATGGCGGGGGTAGACCAGTTAAATACTTTGCCGCACGAGAACGCCTAGGCAATGTATAAAGTAGCAATCGTTTCATACTTTGACGTTCGATTTTAGGCAGTCTATACATTTCCTAGGCATTCTATAGAATTTCACAGATTTCACACATTGCCGGTAACATATTTATATATATATATATATATATTTATATATATTTTTTGTTAGTTTGTTTTTATTTTTTTTATAAATTTGCAAAGATTACAAAGAAACGTCTTTTTTTACAAACAATGATATTGTTCATAGAAATTTGAGATTTTGAAACAAGGCTGTAACATGACAAAATGTGCAATATTTATCTACCAAATCATAAAATATAAGTGATAATTCTATTATTTCCAAATGTCAGTAAATATTTGACCATGGTTTTCACAATACTGGCTAACTGCAGTAACTGGCTTAAAAGGGGTTGACATTACTTTTATACTAAGTTGAAAATTAAAAAAAAAAAATAGTTGACGTTACTTGAAGCTAGAAGTTGAATAATGAAACCATTGAGTTGACCTTACTTAAAACTAGAAGTTGAACATTGAAAATAATCTAGTTAAATTAACTTGAAACTATAAATTCATTCATTCATTCATTTTCTTTTCGGCTTAGTCCTTTTATTAATCTGGGGTCGCCACAGCTGAATGAACCGCCAACCTATCCAGCATATGTTTCACGCAGCGGATGCCCTTCCAGCTGCAACCCATCACTGGGAAACATCCATACACACTCATACACTACGGACATTTTAGCCTACCCAATTCACCTATACTGCATGTCTTTGGACTTGTGGGGGAAACCGGAGCACCCGGAGGAAACCCACGCGAACATGGGGAGAACATGCAAACTCCACATAGAAACGCCAACTGACCCAGCCGAGGCTCGAACCAGCGACCTTTTTGCTGTGAGGCGAACGTGCTACCCACTGCGCCACCGTGACGCCCGAAACTATAAGTTGAAAATTGAAAAAATTGAGTTGACCTTGAAACTATTAGTGGAAATTGAAAAAAAATTGAGTTGACATTACTGGAAGCTAGAAGTTGAATAATGAAAACATTGAGTTGGCCTTGAAACTATTAGTGGAAAATGAAAAAAATTATGTGACATTACTTGAGACAAAGTTAAAAATGTAAAATATTTATCTGACATCAATTAAAACTGTTGAAAATGTAAAAGTTTAGATTACTTGATACTGTAAGTTGAAAATGAACAAATTGAGTTGACATTACTTAAAACTAGAAGTTCATAAATGGAAAAAAGATGAGTTGATCTTAAAACTATAAGTTGAAATTTGAAAAAAAAAAAAATTTTAGTTGACGTTATTTGAAGCTAGAAGTTGAATAATGAAACCATTGAGTTGACCTTACTTGAAACTAGAAGTTGAACATTGAAAATAATCTAATTGAATTTACTTGAATCTATAAATTGAAAACTGAAAAAAGATGAGATGACATTGCTTAACTGTTGAAATTTTTAAAAAATGAGTTGAAATTACTTAAAACTATCAATTGAAAAAATTTAGTTGACTACTTAAAACTATAAGTTGGAAAATGAAAAAAAATGTGACTACTTGAAACAAAGTTAAAAATGTAAAATATTTATCTGACATCAATTAAAACTGTTGAAAATGTAAAAGTTGAGATTACTTGATACTGTAAGTTGAAAAATGAACAAATTGAGTTGACATTACTTAAAACTAAGTTGAAAATTGAAAAAAGATTTAGTTGACATTACTTGAAACTAGAAGTTCAAAAATGGAAAAAATTGAGTTGATCTTACTTAAAACTATAAGTTGAAATTTGAAAAAAAGATGAGTTGACTACTTGAAAGTACAAGTTGAAAATGTAAAAAAAATTGAGTTGACGGTACTTGAAAGTGCAAGTTGACAACATGTGAAGACTAACAGGACAAACAAATAAAATGAGTTTAAAGTACTCAAAAGGCTGATGCAAATAATTGCCTCAAATTTTTTTTTTTAAAGTAAAACGGACACAGTCTGTTTTTTTTAACAGTGTGGCAGATTGGAGTGTTTTGTGTGTGTCTGTGTGTGTGTGTGTGTGTGTGTGTGTGTGTGTGCGCGTGTGTGTGCGTGGATTGTGGTTTTCTCTTTGCGTGGGTGGCCGTGTTGTGTGCAGCGTGTGTCCGTCCGCATCTCTCATATTAACAGGAGTGTGTGCTGGTGATGTGGGCGGCGACTCTTCACAAGTGTGTTAGAAGCTAATCTGATGCATCTGTGTGTGTGTGTGTGTGTGTATGTGTATGTGTGTGTGTATGTATGTGTGTGCGTGGCTCTAAAGGAATTAGACAGACAGCTTTTTATAGACCTTTCATCCTGCTTTGTCTCTCTCTCTCTCTCTCTGGTAGTCAGGGCTTTCCCTGATTTAGTGCAGGGATTAAAAAAGTAGCTGGTGAAAAAGGAGGAGGAGTTTCAGAGAAGGAGGGAACGAGGGAGTGAGAGAGTGAGCTATTAACACCCAGCCGGCTTCTCAGTCGAAAGCGAAAGCAACAGAAAGAGAGAGTTTCTAGGCGAGGTCTGTCCGCGGTATACTGTGGTCGGAGGTGGTTTAGCGGTGTGTGTGTTGAGACAGAGGACACACACTCTTTGGGGACATCCAGGTGTTCCCCAACGGCCATTCAGGGAAATCCGGCTTGTCCTGATACACTTTCAGCAGAAGACTGAAGCTGATCGGCACTGCTCAGGTACTGAATATGTGGATCCTTTCTTCATGTTTTGAATGCTGTGTGATTGGCTGTTTTATTTGTCTTCTGTGATTGGCCAGTTTTACATTAGTGTTTATGGAAGTCTTTGCAGAATTGGGAAGCTTGGTGTTTATTTGCTATTTTTTGTGTGCTGTGCAGTTGGTTAGTTTAATGCATGTATTGATTTATTTGTGTTTTTTGGATTGCTGCATGATTGGTCAACTTTACATTTTCAACTTTCAGTTTTCTAAACGGTTAGACAATTGAGCTTTTATTTATTTATTTAAAAACATTTCTTGGTTTTCTGGTTGTAGTCCTTTTAAAACATTGTTATATGACTGTACCAGTTCAGTTGTTGTTGTTGTTGTTATATTCATTCATTCATTCATTCATTCATTCATTCATTCATTCATTCATTTATTTATTTATTTATTTTATATGTATTTATTGTGTAGTTGTGCAATTGGTTTGGTCAACTTTAATAGTTATTTTCAAAAATTTTATTCAAATAAAGTATATATTTGCTTTATTTAGTATATTTATTCATAATAAAATAGTTTTATTTATTGTTGAATTTTAATATTTAATGTTTAATGTTTAAAATGTTCTTAGGTTTGTTTGTTTGTTTATTTGTCCAGCTGAGCATTTGCGTTTTTTGGTGTGTTGCCTCAATTATTTTATTTATTTATATATAAAATTAAT
>CAIGQV010018201.1:2214989-2246336 GCA_903798115.1 Danio jaintianensis | reverse complement strand
GTGTGTGTGTGTGTGTGTGTGTGTGTGTGTGTGTGTGTGTGTGTGTGAGAGACAGACAGGCTGATTTACAGGCACTCAGGTGCTTTATACCATAAGTCCTACGCTATCAGGCAAATGACTTTAACCTTTTGACACCTACTCTGTTATTTGTCAAAACACGTGGTGTGGAAAGCTAATGGCGGATGATTTACATAGTGGAGAGCTGATGCTGCAAACTCACAAGTCTGTTTCGTCACTGTCGATTAGATAATATGAGATAAATGAATTAACAGAATAGCAGTTCAGGTTAAAATAATTTTTTCTGGCCATGCAATATTTGCACATGTTATTTGTGCAAGACTTTAGTTTAAGTAACAATTCACACCATTTACTACTGGCTTATTACCTGCCCAATATTAAAATATTAACTGTTTATTAGCGCTTATAAAGTATGGTCTTATTTTAGATCCTTAATCCTACCCAATAAATAAACCCAACCGCAGATTTACTAACTTGCTAATTAGTAGTTCATTGAGCGAAAGGTCTCAGTTAATGATTTGTTCATTATAGTGTGAATTGAACATTTAAAATAAAGTGTGACCATTATTTGTAGATATAAATGCCAGTGTTTTTGTTTACATTTGAAATTAAATATAGAATATTTAAAGCACTAAAAAACTGATCCACTTTATAAGTCAACATGGAGATGCGTTTGGCATTTGTAATGTATAGGCCTTTCCATCAGTCTGAATCAGTGTATTTATGCTGCAGAAGCTACTCTGAAGTTTTATAGCTTTACTAAAAGGCATTCGCCATGTGGTTATTTGTATACATAATACATAATTGCGCAGTGTTTCTATGCTCCAAGTCTTCTCTGTTTTTATGTCTCTGTGGGAGAATTACAGCGCCACATAATGGTCTGGCATGTAAACTACATTGTTTTCAGACAGGTTTCAACAGTTTCATGTGTACGCAGATTTTTTTTTTCGAGACGAGGCATTTAAGAAAGAGAAGATCGTATGGCTTTGTGAGCATGTAGCCTAATTTTGTCAGCACAGCAATGTTTAAATTGTAATGCTATTTATTAACATTGCTTCTTTTTTATATCTATTAACTACAGGTCAGCGTATCTATCTAAATGTTGATTACTGTATTAGTAAATGACTTCTAAAACCACAATATCAAGTCGCGAATTAAATATTGACAAGGTATTTGTTTATTCATTAAAATTTGTATTGCATTTTTTTCCCCTGCATTTTAAATTGACCCTGCCCTTCAGGACAGGTTCGCTCAGTCCATCTCTCATTTGACAATTTGTTTATGCGAATAAGCGTCACCCACTCATGTCCTGATATTTATACCCACGCGCCGTTCCATCGGCGGCCATTAAAACCAGAGCTCTGATCACATTAAATTTCCATTAGCCTCCATGTCGTTAGCGCACATATGCCAACATGTAATGAAGTCTCCTGGACCAGTGGAGATGACCAAAGGAATAAAGCTGCTTCAGGACTGCTTGGTTGTCATAACAGCACTAACCAGGGGAAATTTCAGCCTCTTTTATTGTCCTCATTTGCCACCCTTTTTGCAGCAGCTCTGTTTTCCAAATCCCCTTGCTAAGTGTTCCACTAAATCTGCGGTTGGGAGTTTGGTGTGGTCACTGCTTTGGGAAGGAAAATCTTGTGTTTTGGGGGGAAAAGAAAAGGTGTGTTTTGGAGAGATTGATGGATGGAGAGAAAAGCTTCTTCCCAATTTATTGTGGTTTGGCTGATTGTGATACTGAATAGCAGTTTGTCCGTATGCCACCTAATGTCAATTTAATTTAAAGGGGACCTATTATGCTGCTTTTTACAAGATGTAAAATAAGTCTCTGATGTCCCTTGAGTGTGTATGTGAAGTTTCAGCTCAAAATACCACACTCATAATGTTTTATAACTCTTTGAAACCACTCATTTTAGGCTTTGATCCAAATTGTGTCGCTTTAAATTCAAATGAGATTGTGCTCTTTTCAAAAGAGGGCGGAGCTATAAATGCCAATGATTTAGCATAACAGCAGATTCAAAAAGAGAACTAAAATGATCTCTGTGAAAAACTGAAAATGTCAGAAGAAGACAGACTATGAAGATCTCGATGTTAATTTGTGCTTGCTAAAAATTGACATTTATAATGCCTCTTAGTCGCTGACATTATCTTCGGACAGCTGCTTCTCACTCAGGGCTGTCTATGCTAATGAGGCAGAGATGGGCGTCACTAATGGGCGGGGCTTTCCCTCTCCGATGACAAAGGGAGAATGTCAATCAAAGTATTTCTGACTGTTTTTATTAAGTGTAATTCTTAAAAATAGAATTAATTCATTATTATCATTAGAGGCTGGCTATTTTCACATACTGTTGCCACACAACCTCTTATAAAATATATATTCCCCTCTAATATCTACAGTGCCGGGTGTTTCTCACAAAACCCTGAAGTAGATCAACCATCATGTTTTAAGAGGGTAAAAGGGGAAGGGAAAATCTCTAGAGGAGATTCTTTTGCATCTGGTTCATGACTAGCAACTTTGTGAAATGTTTCTGTTCTTCTTTCACTCTTAATTTTGTCATGAGGTTCCTTTCCTGTCAAGTCACCAGACTGTATTTGTGGTGTTTGTTAAAACGCTGCTTTCTTTTGAAACCAAAATCACGCATGCAACACGCCTGTCAAATTCTAACACTTTGTCCTCCTAAATGGACATGCATTTATATTTTCTGGGGTTAATGTAACCTTAAACGTTGTACCTTTATCTCCAAAATGTTTATAGTAACTTAAAGGGGTAGTTCAATTGAAAAAAACATGTATGAATTTACTTTATCTGCATCCCAAATGGCACACTATGCACTTACGCACTATGTACTTATGTAGTGTCCTCCCAAATGGAACACTTTTTTTTTTTACTAAGCGGAAAATCAAACCTTTTCCCTGATGACGTTTGACAGTTAGTGGTTAGACGGTTAGCCAAATTTGTGAAATAAATGACCAAAGTACCAAATAATAACTGCCCTGAGTATAACCGCATTCACCATCGGGAGGCGCTATAATCACTCTTGGTTATAGGATATCTAGGATAATTTTGCTTTCACAATCCAAAATAAATAAAGTTATCCAACATGTGCGCCCGATAGCTCCACCCCTTCCGCTACTTGAGCAAAGCAGCGACTGTTGAGTGCTTGAAGTGTCCAACATTCCACACTTCATATTTTTTTCAATTCAATTCATCTTTATTTCTATAGCGCTTTTACAATGTAGATTGTGTCAAAGCAGCTTCACAGAAGATTATAGTGAATTGGAATGGTGTCCGTTCAGTTTTTAGAGTTTAAGTTCAGTTCAGTGTGGTTTAATTTTCACTGCTGAGAGTCCAAACACTGAAGAGCAAATCCATCGATGCGCAGCTCTACAGGTCCCGAACCATGCAAGCCAGTGGCGACAGCGGCGAGGATCGAACTTCACCAATTTGCGAAAGTGAAGGAAAAAAAACCTCGAGAGAAACCAGGCTCAGTTGGGCACGACCATTTCTCCTATGGCCAAACGTCTTGTGCAGAGCTGCAGTCTAGGCGCCGGAGGCTGGTGAACGCTGGACGTCAGAGAAGACTCGTCTTTCACTGGGGTCTCACAGGAATCAGTCCTTTTCTCTCCACTCCTCCATGACCACCACAGCAGCTCCTCAGGATACGGCCTGGTCCGGGATTATGGAAACCTTGGGGTCATCTCTTCACAGGTCTTGGATTGCATTAGTGGCACTGCATAGTCTCTGGGGGCCTCGGGATGAGTATCCCCAGGTGGAAATAGAGAATAAAGAGAATAATTAGCGTAGCTGCTGTTCATAGTGTATATAAACGAGATGCAAAAACCTGCGTGGAGCACATTCATGCATCATACCGTTATGCGATGCATTGAGTGTATGTATATTACCGGCTGAATGAGTGCATCATCCGGGTAATTAAAGTGCACTTATTATTTTTAGAGTTTTCAGTGTGAACGCACTACTTACACTATTTATACTACAAAATGGCGTAGAATAGTGCATAAGTATGCGATTTGGGACGCACCTTTTATCTTTTACTCACTCAATTTTGAACACAGACAAAAAAAATATTTTAAACAACCTACATTTGATGGTCACACTGTTAAAATTAGTTGTAAATGACACAGTATTTACCTGTAATGTGAACTGTATTTTACTGTAGGACAGTTATGCAGTATAGTACTGTATTTTAAAGTTGCATTGTGAACATTATTGTATATTTACAGTAAAGATACTGTACAATACAATACTGTAAATACATATACAGCAAGATAGATGGTGTAAATGTAAATACAGTATTTTTGCTATAATTAATTTAGTTAAAAGTTACTGGCGAACTGCTGCCAGTAAGTTACTGTAGATTCTACAGGAAATTGTTAGCAGAGCACCAATTACTTCCAAAATAAACTATATACTATGGAAGTCAACAATTTGGATACTCTTGTTCTTCAGAATATCTTTTTTGGGGTGTAAAAGACAGGGACAGGTGGGGGGTAAATAAAAATATTTATTCTTGGGTGAACCATCGCATTAAGGGATTTAAAGTACTCTACAATTTTGAGACTGTTTACACTTGACAGGATTGATTTGATTAAAGCAAACTGTGGTTTGATTGCTCTGTTAGCATGACTCATTTGAATAAGTGTGAGTGTTGCAATCCAAACATTGATTTGCACCAAACAAATGGACATTGGTTGCTGAAAAGATCTCGGCCCACTTCAAAATAAACTCTTGTACGGTTTAACAGAAATGTGAATGCAACACAGACCAAAGACATCCAAAGCATATGATATCACGAGATGCTTATTCACATCTTGTTTTGTCATTATAGCAGTACATTTGTAAAATACACATTTTCAGTTTTAGCATAACACACAGTATTTTGGGGATGTTTAATATGTCCAATATGGTTTGTTCTTGAAAATGTCAACGCTAAGTGAACCAGGACTAAAAATATGAATTTATTTTTTGTTTTTGGACCAGAAGAATCAAAAGAGACAAACTATAAGTTAGTAGTACATCAAGTCCAAAGTTGTCCCTGTAAGAATGATGAGCTTCAAGGCACAGTTAGGCATGAGATAAGTTTCTGTTAATGCAAATCTGGTTGGTTCTAACCATCTGTGACTTGAAGTGATAACAAGAAACAGTTGCACTATTGGTTTTGATTTTAGTGTGCTATTGATTAGCTCCGCCCACAGTGAAATCTTATTGGTCCAAAATCTCACTCCACTTTGCTTGAATTTCACACACAGCAAAAATGGCCTAATTGTCTGTGATTTTTGTTGTGTTACGCTGCTGTGGACAGACAAATGACTTCTTGTTGGAAACTGTTAGGACGCGGTGTTGATCTCCTGTAGCAGTTGATTATCTTTGCTAATGATTTTCCTAGCGTATGCAAAGAAAGTGGCTCTCTTGAACAATACTCTTGTGTTTGAGGCCTCTTTGCATTTGCTCATTTCACATTTAAGGAAACGGCACCTGCAGACACTTTCTGTTGATTCTGATTTACAAGCTTTAGGTTCTTCTGTATAACAAGTCTCAATTCAAAGGTCCATATCTGAATATTAGTCACATGTCAGTGGTCTGGAAAAAAGTGGTGATAACAAAACTTGATTTTAATAAACATGCACATACAGTTGAAGTCAGAATTATTAGTCCTGCAATTAATATTTAATTCCCAATTTCTGTTAAACGGAGAGATTTTATTCAACACATTTCTAATCATAATAGTTTTAATAACTCATTTCTAATAACTGATTCATTTCATCTTTGCCATGATGACAGTACATAATATTTGACTAGATATTATTCAAGATACTAGTATTCAGCTTAAAGTGACATTTAAAGGCTTAACTAGGTTAATTAGGTTAAAGTTAGGGTAATTAGGCAATTCATTGTATAACAGTGGTTTGTTCTGGAGACAATCCAAAAATATATTGCTTAAGGGGGCTAATAATATTAAATATTAAAATGGTTTTAAAAAATTAAAAACTGCATTTATTCTAGCCAAAATAAAACAAATAAGACTTTCTCCAGAAGAAAAAAATATTATCGGAAATACTGTGAAAAATTGCTCTGTTAAACATCATTTGGGAAATATTCATAACTCTTCATAACTTTAATTACAATTGAGTTTTTAAATCATTGCAAATCTGTGCAATGCTGGATTGGAGCGAAATTACAGCATACCTCTCTTTCCAATCATCTTTGAAAACTTTCTTCGTCAACTTTTCTTTTCTGGAAACTGACATCCTCACCCATCCAAACACTCGCCGAATGTCGCCCAATTATGGCAAACGTCATACGCTGACTGGTTGTCATGACGACAGCATCATGCAGGAAAACGATCCCCTTCGGTTTCATTTCAGATCAGTGCGAAAAATCCCCCAAATGAACATGATTGCAAGTGTAACATGCGTTTATCAAAGTAGAAATCAACACTTTGAATCCCTTACACACAATTATTCATTCATCCATTTTCCTTCGGCTTAGTCTCTGTGTTAGAGGTCGCCACAGCGGAATGAACCGCCAACTATTCCAGCATATGTTTTAAGCCACAACCCAGTACTGGGAAACACCCATACACATTCATTCACACGCACTCATACACTACGGCCTATTTAGTTTATTCAATTCACCTATAGCGCATGTGTTTGGACTGTGGGGGAAACCGGAGCACCCGGAGGAAACCCACGCCAACACGGGGCAAACATGCAAACTCCACACAGAAATGCCAACTGACCCAGCTGGGACTCGAACCAGCGACCTTCTTGGTGTGAGGCGACAGTGCTAACCACTGAGCCACCATGCCGCCCACAGACGATTAGTTCTCTTGAAATATGAAATGGAGATTGAATTCTCTCCGCATCTGGAAAATGATCCCATCCTGGAACAGGTTTCAACGTGGTTTCAAAAAGTAACAGTACTACGATCCATATGCTCCATTGATTGCTCCAAATGATTGATGAGAAAAGTGGTAAATCTGTGCTCGTGGTGAAACCATGTGGTTCAAGTCTATAAATGTTTTTGGTGACTCTGCATCCAGAAATGCCCAAGATGATGGTGCAGAATGTGACGGTGTTATGACTGGCCATGTGGATCTGTTTGTGTTGGTTTAGCGGTAAGAGAATGAGTGAACAGTGATGTGATCTACAGTTTGACTGAAATAATTTTCCGTTCTTAGGGTTTTGATGAGCCCTCCGGAGATATGGAGCAAAATCAGGCTCTCACGGACACACTGATTATTCTGATCTTGTGTTGTTTTTGTTCAAACTGTTATGGTTAATGGTTTTCTAGGAGGTTTTTATGACAAAGGCAAATTGTCCAGTGGAGGATTTTGCAATGTATACTGAAATCCAGGGCTTTGATAAATGAAAAGTGTTTCTAAACTGTACTCTCAAAAAAATTATTTTCGCTGCTTGTATAAACTACTTATTTAAAATGAGTTGAAACAACAAAATTCTTAAGTTTTTTGGGGGGGGACAACTTAATTGTTTTATGTTCAATCCACTTAAATTTGTAAAAATAATTAAGTTTACGTAATCGATTTGTGTTAGGACAACATGAAGGAATTGTGTGGAACCCAGCATTTTTTACAGTGTACAGTGTGGTTCCACACAATCCCTTTGTCTCATCTTAAGTTAACTTGATGATTTTTACAATTTTAAGTTGATTGAACATAAAACAATTAAGTTGTGCCTAAAGAAATGTGTTGTTTCAGCTTATTTTAAGTAAGTAGTTTATACAAGCAGCAAAACTATTTTTTTGAGTGCACTGTACAAAATGCTGGGTTCCACACAATTGATTTGTGTTGGGACAACATGAAGGAATTAAGTTAGCTTATTATTTTTCACAAATTTAAGTGGATTGAACATGAAACAATTAAGTTGCCTCCTCCAAAAAAAAAACTCAAGATATGTGTTGTTTCAGCGCATTCTTAATAAGTAGTTTGAACAAACAGCAAACATAATTTTTTTGAGTGTGTAGAAAACATGTTGGTGAAAAATAAATCTTGTAGAAAAACCTATAATATTTCTTAATGTTTCACTAATTTATTAAATTGTTTAAAAAGCATGATTGATACAAGAAGCTAAACATATTTTCAGCAAAGAGCATGAATAAAGGCATCTACACGTTTGTCCATTTTATTTTGAGTGTTCATAAAATGTTTTCAAAAGATATTACTATAAAACGGTCAGCTTTTTCTGTTGTGATTTCCATTCGTTTACATTGTGCGCCCCCGCATTTGTCTACAAACAGGGTCGATGGCAACTCGCAGTAATGTAGAATCCCGAGCTCTATAGCATCTAAGGTTGTCACGATACTGGAATTCGATACCAATTGATACTGAATTTTTTTTTAAAAATGTTAAAGCCGCGTTTCATCAGCGGATCACTCGTATGTCAGCTTATAGACAAACCAGCTGATCGACGTTACTTTGAAACACTCCAGTGTCCCTGTATCTGTGTTTACACTCAGTAAACAGCGGTGAGTTCGGTGAACTGTTGACCTTCACGGCCAATCACAGTCATTTCTGTTGAGCACGTGAACACAACGGCAAATCAGCGCTGTTTAAGAACGCGCTCAACAGCGCTCAAATGTTAGCGGGAAATGGACGTTTTTAAAATTTCAGTATCGACTGGTACCGAATTCCAGTATCGTGACAACACTAATAGCATCTGGTATAATGTAGTATGAAGTATGTCATTTGCCACAGTTGTAAAGTGCTGGGAAAGTTGAAAAATGCACTTTGAAAAATGTGTAAGAATCTTGTTTTTTGTGTTCAAACGAAACTCCTAAAGCTAAAATAAAAACCAAAAAGTGCTTCAGGGGTAGTTAATGGGTCTGTACTCATTGCATAAGGGATTCATAAAAATCAACAACGAAATCATAAGTCCAAAGCACTCAAAACGTGAGTGAAAAAATTAAAAAGCCTTTATTAACATGGCTATTCTTTAAAAACAACACCTACGCATATCAGCAACACTTGCCTTCATCAGGGTAACAATGTTCAGGTGCGTCTGGAGTTTAGTTCAACACTATGGTCACATGACTATCTAAACAATACAGAAAATGATATATCAAACACACTAAAGTCAACTCAACAGTCATTATTAATTCAGTAATGGAGGAGAGAGGAAAAAAAGATAATAATTATGATAAGTAAACTCATAAAGGTTTTGAACAAGTGAACATAAATGATGACTGAATGTTCCTTTTCGGGTGTACTATCCCTTTAAATGCTGTGCATCTCATGGACAAATCTGTTTGTTTTCAGCAGCTCGTGTGGTGTGAGATGTTGGATGTGGGTTGATGGGAAAGATTAGCTAAGATTGGGTTGTATATAAATACATTGGGTTATATAAGAGATTGAGTTTGCAGAGAGAGAAAGAGAGAGAGAGTTAATGAAGGGTGTGCCTTCAGCTCACCCATCATGACATAACACACACTGCGACCTCGGTCACTGGGCTCCCCTTCGCAGATCCGCCCTGTTCTGCATGCACAAAACACAGTCATTCCCCAAACACTGTCTCTCAGTGGCTGCCACATTTTTCCAAACAGCGAGAGAGAATTCTTTCTGAAACTGCGGCACAGTGAAGCGTTGTTTGCTCATGCTTCGTAATGGGGTTTTGTGGTTGAAACAGACCACACCGATCTCTTCTGCTTTTTGTATTTCTGAAAGCCGTGTTTGTGAGAGACTTAAGGTAGTGAAAGGAGATGATTGCTTCTGATTCCAACTCCAATCTTGCAGCACATGTGCCTGCATGCATATCACAAACACACACTCTATTGGCTGCTCTTATATAATAATCAGTAATTGCATTTTAATATTGATATATTCTCCCAGCAAACAGAGGAATATCCCTCCGCACACAAAGCAGATGTTATGAAATGTCTGCTGTAGCTGTGAGATTCACACAGGCTAATTTTATATTCATTCATTTTCTTTTCGGCTTAGTCCCTTTATTAATCTGGGGTCGCCACAGCGGAATGAACCGCCAACTTATCCAGCATATGTTTTATGCAGCGGATGCCCATCCAGCCGCAACCCAACACTGGGAAACACCCATACACACTCTTTCACACACCTACACTACGGACAATTTAGCTTACCCAATTCACCTATACCACATGTGTTTGGACTGTGGGGGAAACCGGAGCACCCGGAGAAAACCCACGCCAACACACAGAAATGCCAACTGACCCAGCCGAGGCTCGAACCAGCGACCTTCTTGCTGTGAGGCGAACATGCTACCCACTGCGCCACCGTGACGCCCAATTAATCACATCCCAAAATAAATGTTTGTTTTGAATTAATGTGTGCGTGTACTGTGCATATTTATTATGTATGTATAAATACACAAATGCATGCATATATTTGAGAAAATGTTTATATATATATAAATTAAAAATGAACTATATAGAAAATAGTTTTGTTTCTATCACATAT
The DNA here is from genome assembly GCA_903798115.1 of Danio jaintianensis. Lineage (NCBI taxonomy): Eukaryota > Metazoa > Chordata > Actinopteri > Cypriniformes > Danionidae > Danio > Danio jaintianensis. Next base: position 2,235,849 of record CAIGQV010018201.1, on the reverse strand, counting down.
ACATAATAAATATATTTAATACGCACGTTATGTCAAAACAAACTTTTATTTTGTATGTGATTAACCGCCCAGCACTAATTTTTATATTTATTACCAATAACAATTAAATTAAGAAAGTTGAGATATCAGTAGTTGGTTGTATGACCAACATTATTCTAACCAATTTTAATTTTCCTGTTTTAAACTAATTTCTGACAGTAATTTTATTTGACATTTAAAATAAATGTTTTTAGACCTTAACAGAATATAAAATATATCATTTTAAACATACCCTTAACTAAAAAAAAATAAAATACAGTAATTGCAGAGAAGCTGAAAACGTCTCTTAATGTTTTTTTCTGTAGCTGTACATATGCAGTATAATATGATGATTGCTTTATTATACTCTATATTCTATTGATTTAGATACGGTATTCAATATATCCACCTCCAAGACCTGTAATACAGTTTTAAATTAGAACAAAAACTCAAATATTAGTCAGTATGGTCACCAATATCTCTAATATTTTACAATATCTCCCTCAAAGTTGTATTTTTGTTATTGTGTATATGTCATAAAGATTGTAATCCTTATTTTGAAATGCTATTCTGAATTCAAAAATGCATTGTCACGTGGCTAAAATATGTTTCTTTTCTATTGCAGATAAAATAGAAGAGGCACAGAAAGAGTTCAAAGACCCCAAAGGTGCACACAAAGGTATGCTTGATCATATAACATATCATTTCTCTGACTGTTCAAATTGCAACATCCACAGGAAGCTTTCCTCTCCTCCCCCTCTTCAATAGCAGAACATCCAGTACCTAAGCCTTTTCTCTGTCTCGGAAATATACAAACGTGTCTGTGGCTTTAAATTGGGAGTCGCTGGGTGTTTTTGTGCGGCGACTGAATCACTCTGTTCATTACGTCAATCATGTTTTTCAAGGCAAAAGAATTTCTGTGTTAAATTCCAGAACCGTTTTTCAGACATGCCTCCATTCAGCTTCTCAAAAGTGTAAATGTGCTTGCACTCTGTGTATGAACTTTACTTTACACCATGCCAGTTAACATGTCTCTGGATTAAAGGTGCAAAGTAACGTTTTTATTTAGAGGTTAGTATCAGTGTGTTAGTTTTAAGGACATCTATAAGCTAGTGTGCTCCAAAACTTCATGTTTAGAACAAGGTTATTATAGTTAACGAAAACGAACGAAAAAATGAAAACTAGAATTGAAAAAACATTTTCGTTAACTGTAATAAAAATAAAAACGAGAGTTTTAAAAAAACTAGAACTAACTGAAACTCTATTGTGTACATACAAAACTAACTGAAACGAACTAAAATTATAGCAAAAACGTCCTTCGTCTTTAGTCTTTTTAAATGTATTTAATACAGACTGTAAGCCTTTTAGAAGCGAATCCATTTACTTTGCGCTGCCAGGTGTTTGACCGTACAGCGACTCAGCGTCTGTAATCCTGATGCCATTGGCCAGATCAAGCCGGTTCTCCTCTGGTCAGTCCTCGCTGTTGCTCCCGCGACAAAAACAACGGCTGGACATGACAGCAGCACGGTGATAATATTAAATATGACCAGAGCAGATACTTAAAATTGTTAATTTAACACCATTACTGGGAAACACCCATACACTCCCATTCACACACATAGACTACAAACAATTCACCTATAGCGCATGTCTTTGGACTTGTGGGGGAATCCGGAGCACCCGGAGAAAACCCACACCAACACGAGGAGAACATGCAAACTCCACACAGAAATGCCAACTGACCCAGCCGAGGCTCGAACCAGCGACCTTCTTGTTGTGAGGCGACAGCGCTATTCACTGCGCCACCACACCATTTATATATTTATTGTTAATTAGATCTAGTTTATTAATACAACATATTTAAGTTTTCAGTTTTTTTGTGGGATATTTATTGTATTCAGTATCGTCTGATTAGCTCTTTCATCTATTTCTGTAGGTCAAACTATACAAACTTCATCTAATTTGACTTTACTTTCAGGCTATATGTAGATACAAACACCTATTTTATGAAAAAAGAGTCTCGTGAACACTTTCGATGTTTCCGAATGTTGAATGAATTTTTTCTTGCATAGACTGATTGGCGTGATTTTGCATTCACAATGGAATAAACCGTTATAGGGGTGGTCAAATGTATATTTATATAGTCTGTTGTTTTAATTATTAACGTTATTATTTAAAAACAGATCAGAGTGAACTATTTCTCAATATTAAAGGGCTGACCCCCATACATCTTGTTTTGACATCCTTCAGGGGGGATCAAGTGTTAATTAAGGGGGTCAATCCTCCCCAACCCCCCCTGTAATTCGCACCCTGCTTCCACCTGAACTTTAACTTCATGTACACAAGTATTGAGTGCAGTACAGTTTTCATATTTAACATTTGTTAGACATTATTTTTTTCTTCAACATTAAATTGTGTGTAATCACAAAATAGTAGTCATTCGGATCAATAATAGTAATTTGATATTGTAATTGTAGTTTTAAGCATCAAAGATGTACAACTCAAAATGGAGATCCGAACACTGTGTTAGACAGTGCCTCAAAGCTTTTTTCACTTTATGTAGTTATGGATAACTGATATGATAACTGTGCATTATGCATAAAATATGTTATACATATTTGTGTGTTTTGCACGTATGGGACACTTTCTACTGTAACTTGCCTTTGTTGACAAATACTGATCACTGTTTTACGTCTCTGGTGCTTAACATATTGCTTCATGATCAATATGAGATACAGCATGAAGTGCCATTATTTTGCTATGACACTAAAGTTGAATATTTAATCAATGTCTAATATAACACAAATTTACCCAAGTATTGCACAAATTCTATGCGGTGAGTTTTATCTTGAACATTCTCACTGTCTGCATAATTCATAAACCGATTTATTATGCATAATACTGTCAGGTATTCAAATATATAAGATCGAACATCTCTGCTGACAATTTCTGTCAATAATTCTGCATGATTCTCCAGTTTTGTGGATCCCTGACTGTCTCTTCGGAGAAGGGGAAGGGAACCGTAGCTTGTTTGCATGTAAAGGCAAACACACAAATAAATGTGTGGCAAATTAGATATTATAAATGGTCTATTTTGAGCCGAGAACTTAGAACTTATGTCACACAATTTCAAAAGTGGCATAAATGTAGCCAAACATAAATAAATACAGGGGAATCCATTTAAATACCATGTTTCACTGCCGTACATGGAAAAACAGCATAGACGTTGCATAATACATTGGAATGGGAAAGTGTTATAAGATTATATAAAAGCATAGAGAAAAAGTGATGCGTGTGTTTATGTGAGAGAACGGTCCAATGCAACCAAGATGGAATTCTTTGAAGCTCCTTGTGTAATGTGAATGAACTGAATCCATGTTACTATAATATGACCGTATTTGTTTACTGTGGTAACATGAAAGGCTCTGTTTGCATGTTCAGTTTATCCAGGCCCTATTTTTGGAAGGGTTACATCAGAATGCAACTGGCTGAAGAATAAATAAACCCCCTTCTCAAAATACAACAGGCAACGATGTCACCTCTGTGTTAATCTGTTGAAGTCAGTTAATTAGCTCCTCTATCCTCTTTCTACCTTCTCTAGCAACATTGTCAGATGGACACTGTGTTGAATTTACAAACAAAGTCAGCTAGGAGGTCTTGGTGAAATCCAACCAAGCTTTTTTGAACTTCTGGGGAATTCCTAGAACATCCAGGAAATGATGACTTTGTTGTTACAACACTAACCACTTCTCTCCACCAACCGTGCCAAGCAAAGTAAAGAAGGGAAACCCTAATAAGTGCAGGATTGCCACAGATGTTCAGGCTTGGTTATGTGTTTTGTAACTACTTGGCATCAGCCACACAAAGAGCCTTCAGTCTAACTTTAAGACCACAGGGAGTCCAAACACAGCAAATGCGGTAAACTCTGCCCATCGGTGCGTAATTGTGAACAAGATTCAGTTGTGCACGCTCTGCGGCAGGGTTCCGTTTTTCCAAATTAAGAGTGATTTGTTTTCTGCCAGATGTTGACTTAGGTGCTCAAGTCAGACCATGGACATATTTAATTCATTCACACAAGTTTATCCGTCCACATAAACACCTAGAGTAGAAGCAGTTTATGCATTTTTTGGTCTTTCTCTGCTAATGGACTGAGAGCTTCTACGGTAGAAGAATAGACCAAGGTAAGGCGCATCCTAACTAACGCAATTGCGGTGCTGAATGAGATATAGGAGAGTGAGTTAGGGAGGGTTTGGAGAGAGAGAGAGAGCGAGAGAGGGATGGTGACAGAGGGTTGAGAAACAGAGAGTGGGTTTTGTACATAATGATGCGTGGGCCTCAGTAGCAGCTCAGGAGATCTTCTAGATTCCAAAACAGTCTCATCTATGTGCTAGCTGTCAGAGGCACTGCTGCAGCTTATACTGGACCGGGTTTGCTAAGACGAGGATTGGGTTTTCTTTTTAATATTAAAGGGAAGTGCTTTGTCTACGCATTGCTTCGTCAATACTCGTTGCCTAGGTATGTTTCGATTTTGGGATCATTTGTGACGTTGAATGCAGAGTTTTTTGATGTTTTGATATTGTGGAAAGTGCAGTTGTTGTTTTGCCTTACAAAATTTTGCATGATGAAAGGTATTCTGCTAAAGGGGGAGGAAATTAAAGCTGAAAATAACAGACATGGGAGTTTGTTTTGAAGATTGGCAGGAAGATGCATGGGCAATTTGCGCCTTGAAAGATTACATAAATGCTGACTACATTTGATTGTGAATTTTATGTAGGTGAGCTCACTAGATTTAGGTTTTAGGTATTAACGTTTTTTTTTTTTTTTGTGCCTGAAATAATTTATGCTTTAGACAGCTAAAACTGTACTATGTCTAGATAGAACATATAATTACAAAAACATTTGGTTTAATTTGTAAGAAATAATTTGTTGCAATGTTATTCTAAAAATAATAAGCATATTTTTTGGAATAAAAAAAAAACTAATTAAGTTTGAATGTTCCAAATCATTTTAGTATTAACAAATAATCTCCGCACAACTGATGGTGATCGATAGGTCCATAGAGAAAAAAAACACACCAAAAAGGTCAACATTTAAAAAACAACAACAACAAAAAAACATCATGCACACTGCAATATTTTACAAGTGTCAATTTTTTTTTTTATTACCAATGTTTGTTACATCACCTTCATGGTTTATTTTCAGGTATCTTTTTGGAAAAAAAAACAAAAAACCTTAATACCTGATGATGAAGGTCATGTGGTCGAAATGTTGTAATAAAACTTTGATACATTGGCAAAATATGGTATTGTGTGGGATTTGTTTGTTTCTTTTTTGTTCCTTTACAAATCTTTATTATTACTGTTTTTGAAATTACATTTTATTTTAGTTATATTTTTAAGCACATATGTCCCCCCTTTTTCCTGACCCTTATGTTTTGTCAAAGGTTATTGTATTAAGAAATGTTTGATTCATTTTCCTATTATCTATAAATAATTGAACTACTAAAAATAGTTTGGAATGCTCATTGCAATTTTTCTTGTTTTCCCTTTCTACAGACACAAATGAAAGTACTGGCAGAAACTCTGAAGGCATTAAAGGACTGAAGAGGAAAAAAGTTGTGGCGCAAAACCAGCTAAAGAAAATACCTAAATCTCCTGTTAAAAAACAATCCCAGACCAAGAAATCTATTTCTTCAAACATCTCATCTTCATCCAAAGAAGCCACACCCTCTTCTTTTTCTAGCAGTCCATCACATGGATCGCCTAAACCTCAAGATGCTGAAGATGAACCGCAGAAGGCATCTGCATCTAGAACAGTAAAAGTGGAGCACAAGAAGATATCAACCTCAGAGCCACAGGCTCTCAGCCACAAAGGTGCTGCAGCAGAACCTTGTGTTGCAGAGCCTGTGCAGACGAATAGCTGGTGTAGCAACAGCAGCAACAAAAGCACCTCTCCCTCTCACACAAGTGCTCCCCTTGAGGTACTGCTCAAGGCTATGGAGCCAGATTTCATTGATTTCACTTATACAGAAAGGAAGAACAGCAGTCCAATAGGACATCTTGGAAAATCTGCTTCTATTCCTGTCACCTATTCAGACTATGGCGTAGCTATGCCTGCTGTTAATTTCAACATCCATTCTCAAACCTTCATGCAACCATTCAATGCAGCCAAACAGTTCTACAGTGTGGGATCCACAGGTCAACACACAACACAGCCGTACATGTCCGCAAATCGTCAGCAAGAGAAACCAGGAGTCCAGAAAAGCTACAGTGTTGGTCCTTCACTTACCTTGATGCATGCACCTGTTCCATCAGGATCAGGTGGTTTCCCACAGAGCCAGCCCCCTGTTGTTCAAACATGCCAGTCTTTGTCAGCCACAGTACCTAACTCAATTCAAGTCCCTGTGACACCAGGTTACAATCCTGTTCAGATGACAACGGTAGTCAACTTTGGTGCAAGTCAGGTATCTGATATCTCTGCAAAAGATCAAAAACCAAAAAAGCAAGGCAAGTACGTCTGTGAATATTGTAAAAGAGCTTGTGCCAAGCCAAGTGTGCTTCTAAAACACATACGTTCCCACACAGGAGAGAGACCTTATCCCTGTGTGACATGTGGCTTTTCATTTAAGACAAAGAGCAACTTGTACAAGCATAAGAAGTCTCATGCGCATACTATCAAGCTAGGCCTGGTAAAAGACTCTGGAAGTGGTTCCCTCTCCCAAGAGTCTGACAAAGGCCTGGCCACACATTCAGATGTTGATGAAAGTGGAGACAGTGATGAAGAAGGTAGTGCAGCTGACTTGGATGCGGATTCTTCACAGAGCAGCCTAACAGCATTATCCGAGAGCAGTTTGCAGAGTGCCAGCATGGTACAAGGAAGCCAAGCAGAATCTGAGCATTCACTGGTGTTTGAAAATCTTAAACCATCGGCTACTGAGAGAAGATGTGAGCCAAAGGTCACTGCCGCCCTCCCTAAAGTGGTAGTCCACCCTGTAAATGTTTCACCTTTGCGTGCAGACAGCCCACGAGTTACAGATTCAGCACCTGAACAAGCTACAGCCCAGAGGCAAAGGGATTTCCAACCAACAATTCTACGGTCAAATGTAATGGTTCTATCCTCACTAAAGGAAGTGGATTGCTCAAGTCCTCCACAAGATTCAGTTAGTGAGGATGAAGATCAGCATTGCAAATCACCACTAGGAAGCAGCCATGCCCAGCTACAGAGGCAACAAGCAACCGATTACTCTCAACAGGCACAAGTCAAGTGCCTGCTTAGTCCTCGGAGTCTTGGGAGCACTGACTCTGGCTACTTTTCACGTTCTGAGAGTGCAGATCAAGCAATGAGTCCCCCAAGTCCTTTTGTTAAGATAACTCCACCAGTAGAAACTGACATTACAAAACCCCCGCACATTCCTCCTTGTCAAGTTGTGGCAGCTGTCATGCATGTAGCACCTGTTGAGAAGCCTCGAGTTCCTTCAGGACAGATGCGTCCTCCATTGGAAACCAAAGCTCTATCTCTTGAGGAGCGTATATCAAAGCTGATCTCAGACAATGAGGCTGTTGTGGATGACAAACAACTAGACAGTGTCAAACCTAGACGGACTTCCCTTTCTCGAAGAGGTAGCATTGATTCCCCCAAATCCTACATATTTAAAGACTCTTTTCAGTTTGATCTCAAACCACGAGTAAGAAGATCTAGTTCTAACTCGGACATACCAAAATCTCCTTTCACTCCTACAGACAAATCCAAGCAAGTATTTCTCCTTTCTGTACCATCTCAGTATCCAGCCATGGAATGTTTACCAATAACAAGAAGTAATTCCATGCCTACCACACCTGGTCAGTCAGCTCTCTTCCCCAATGTAACATCTCAGCCACACCAACTAAGGATCTGTCAGTCATTTGATGACAAGATCAGCTCATTAAATGATGATGTATTCTCTTCTGCTCCCTCTACTCCCAACCCTGCTGTACATCCTCGCACACTAGTGAGGCAGATTGCAGTTGAGGATTTGTCCACAAATGATGGTCATGTCCTTATTCAAGTTCATTCCATGGATGAGAGTCATCACGGACCAAGTATTACACATGAGCTGCGAAGTAAGTCTTTTGAGCATGCAACAGAAAGAAATCGAAAACCCCAGCAAAACAAAGGGACAATGTATGAATGTGAGACTTGCCGTAACCGTTACAGGAAATTGGAAAATTTTGAAAATCACAAGAAGTTTTATTGTTCGGAACTGCATGGTCCAAAAAACAAGCCTATGCATGCTAGAGAGACTGAGCATGAAGTGTTTGGACGTGGAATTCAGCAGCCTCTTTTAAACAGAAATGCAGTAATTACTGGCAATGTAGAGCAACCACTACTGTTACGAAAAAGAAGGAAAATTAAAAGTGTTGGGGATGATGATGACCAATCTCCAACTGAGACCACTCCCCCATGTTCAAGAAGTTTTGACTCCTGCCAGTCTTCTACAGGTTCGATAGGGCGATCTAATTCTCACCATACCCAATCTTTAAGTAACTCAGCTATTTTAGGACAAATACAAATCATTGGAAGGGCGGGAGAATTGCAAGAGTCAAGACTATCTCCAATACGAGAGGCTCAGATAAGCACACCAAGTAAAGAAAGAGGAGACCTCCAGAGACAAGGAAGTGGAACTTCAGTCATTCGACATACGAACTCCCTTAGCCGACCAAATTCTTTTGAAACATCTGAGTCCATTGACAGGTCATCTCCAGTTGATCCTGTGGAAAAGGAAATAAAGAGTTCTGTAAAAAGCCATACAGAGACTGCAGTGAGTTCTTCGCAAAGTTACCATGACAGAATGTCTACACCCAAATGTCCCAGCCAAACTCACGAAAAGCAGTCCTTTGCAATTGTTAGTGATGTCGCTCCAGTACAGCAATCTCGGCTTGTTCGCCAGAACAACATTCAAGTCCCTGAAATATTAGTAACGGAGGAACCAGACAGAGATCATGAAACCCAAGTTGTAGAATCAACAGAGAAACCTGCAGAGACATTCAGCTGGCCTCAGAGGAGTGAGAGCTTGTCCAAACTGCCAACAGAAAAACTCCCCCCAAAGAAAAAGCGCATCAGACTTGCTCAAATGGAACACTCTTCAGGTGAATCCAGCTTTGAGTCAAGTCTCTCTCGTAGCCTCAGTAGAGACAGTAGCTTGTCAAGGTGCTCAAGTATTTCAGCCTCCTTTGACAGAGATGATCCACCAAGATCTGACAGCCCATCAAGAGCTGATAGTGTTGGGAAGCCACCAGAAACTCAAGGGGTTCCTGTAGCAAACAACACTCTTGGAGTGCCAGGCATGATGAGACGTTCTACCTCAGAACAAATCAGCTGCACTCAGTCATCAGTGGAAATTTCTTGTGACTATCGTAGCAAATCCTTTGACTGCAGCAGCATGTCACCCAGCAGGCCTTTGTCACCAATGCAGACTGCCCTTCCAAAAACTACACAGTGTCCTCCATCTACGCAGGTGCCTCTAATTGAAAGAAGAAGGGGGCCTCTGGTACGTCAAATGTCCTTGAAGATTGGACCAGACCCTCAAATGGCAGTGAAACAGACTACCCTCATTCAAAGAGTCCCCTTCACCAACGAATGCTCTGGGTCCCAACCTAGATCAGTAAATCTGAACACATCTGCTCTTGTTCAGTGCTTTGCTGTGCACTCTGGAGAGGCCTCGCTAACAAAAAATGAGCAAGTGGTCCAAAGCATTAACCTTGGAAGCAAAACTCAACAACCACAAGTTCATGGCCTTCCACATCCATGGCATCAGACCTCAAGAGTTGTGGCAGGTCATGCGCAACCTCTCGTCCATATGGTAGGCGATCAGACAGACATTCAAAAGAGCTCTGATGAGAAAAATAAAAGCTTTATACCTAAATACCAAATGAACTGTCCAGTACTGAAAACAGGCCAGACATATTCTTTAGCAGGTGTGCAGGGCACACAAATCCCATTGCCAGTGATAACAATACCTATATCTAATGAAATTAAAGGACCACATTCAAATGACGGAATGCAAAATGTCTATGTTGCACAACCAAGTTATCAGGCTGTAATCAATAAGCCCTCGATTGTACAGCCTTCTAGTGCACAAGTTGATACAGCGTCCCATATAGCACCAGTATCTGCACCTGTACCACAGATTCTAATCACCCATGAGCACACCCTAGCATCTGCTTCTGCAGTTTCTAAGGTCAGCTTCTCCACTGTACCTGCTGTTAACAGTGATTCAAAGATTGGACCAGAAATTCAAGCTCAACGGCAACCTGGCTCGGTTGCTGTACAGATGAAAAACAACATGAAAACAACTGACCAAAACCAAACCACAGAGCAAAGCATCCTTTCCCTCGGTTCACTGCATTGTATGCAAAAACTGGCATCTGTAAATTTATGTCCTCAAGAATCCACTGCTTCAAGCAAGCGTATGCTCTCACCTGCTAATAGCCTAGACATTGCTATGGAAAAGACACAGAAGCGAGCTAAAGATGAGCATGGAGCTGCATGTCTCACTGATGGTAGATCACTGAACTACTTGAACTCAAAGATGTCAGAAATTACCAGACAGAGAAAGTTAATGTTGGTTAGACAGGTCTGCACCACAGAGCCAGTGGATAGCCCAATTGAGACTGATGCCCCAGAACAATTGCCAGAGACATCAGACACTGAAAAGAATACTCAGAAATACATACCTCAGGCGACAACAACTGAGGTCAGTGAACAGGAGATGGAGAGTAGAACACCTATGACAGCACCTGCTGCACGTTCTTCACCTGGAGTTCAAAGCTACCCCATGCCAGAGAATTCCACTCTGAAGCCACAAGAGAAACTCGAGGAGCAGCGCTGGTCTCTATCAAAATCTCCTCTTAGGCCTCCATCATTTCAGGGACAAGTAAAGTTAGCTTCTTCTGTGTCTGTGGTCAACACTAGAGACAGCCATCGCCTATCTTTCCCCAGTTTGAAAACAGCTACAACTTTCACCTGGTGTTTTCTCATGAAAAGGAAACCACTCCACATTCAGCAGATGGACCAGAGGATCTCTGCCTATTCTGCATGGGTAGTAAACCCAAACAATCCCAATCCATTGGGGCTTCCCACCAAAGTGGTAATGTCCTTGTTTGATTCCAAACAGACATCCAAGAAAATACACTACACCCAAGCAAAAACAACTACTTTAAAATCTGACATCTTGACCTACTCTGGCAATCTGAAGGACATCTTGCCAAAAGTAAGAAAGTAATCATTCAACTGATATTGCTTTTGCAGTTAGTTTCAACATATTGCTTTAAACATTAAACAATTTATGTACACTAGGGTAAATACACGATAAACAAATTCCTCTCATTTCTTGTATCGCTTCAGGTTTTGATAAAGCAAAGATCTGTGCCAACTGAGAATAGTGGAAAAACAAAACCAGATACTCAACCAGTTAATCAGAAAGAGCCAGACAGAGACACTTCCAAATCTGAACCCCAGCGAGTGAAGATCTTTGATGGAGGGTTTGTAAATCTTAAAATTTACCTTAACAATCTTTAACATATTAAATTGGAATTGTGTTTTGATGTATTTGTTGTATTTACAGATACAAATCGAATGAGGAGTATGTGTATGTTAGGGGGCGTGGAAGAGGAAAATACATCTGTGAGGAATGTGGAATTCGCTGCAAAAAACCTAGCATGCTACGGAAGCACATCCGTACGCATTCAGATATCCGTCCATTTCACTGCACGCACTGCAACTTCTCTTTCAAGACTAAAGGTAGGTTCAGTCTCAAACACACTGATTAAATAACTGATGCTTACATTTTGTTATTTTCTCCTCAATTAGTAATTATTGAAAGGTTATTTTTGACTAACTAAATAATGAAATACTGTATACTAAAATCTAACTTAATTTTAATAAATGTTGTACCCCTACATTTGGCCAAAGACTTATCTAACCATGTTTGTAACTCAAAATGTTTTATTTTCTAAATGAAATGGCTCAGGATTTCGTAACAGTTGGGTAATTTTGATAATCTTTAAGGATGGTTGAAAATTATTTCTGTATAAAGAGTTTCTTCTTACCTGCTTTTTTTGAAGACTGTGCCTGTTCTCTTTAAAAAGCTAGTATGATTCATCACAGTTGAACTTCCCACGCTCCACTGCAGAACAGCACACAGTGTCAGACCAGCCCACGTTCCTTTAAGAACTTCTTTATCAGTTACTCACCCATTACATAGAGCTAGTGCTTGGGAACATGTCATGCTTATGTAAACCACTCCCATGCCCTGCATAAGCCTCCCACCTGAGCGACCTCTCTGTTCCCTTTATCCACAAAGGGAACCTTACCAAGCACATGAAGTCCAAAGCCCACAGCAAGAAGTGCATGGAAATGGGAGTCGCTGTGGGTATTATTGAGGACCAGGATGCAGAAGACTCAGGTAGATTGTTTTATGCATTTTTGTGACTATCACTGCTCAGCAGAAATTCTATAATTTGACAAGAACCCATACTTCACCACAAAATCCAGAGAGCAGAAACAATTGTTTTGTTTACACTTTTACATAGTCCTTTTTAACAAGAGAATCAACCTGACCATTAATAGGTTTTCTAATAATAGCACCATCTGTAATGTGGATAGTCCCTGGCTATGTTCTATTGAAGTGATGATCTATGGCAATGCCATGGTCTAATTAGAGATTCTAAATGCAGTCTTTTTCCTTGTTAACTCTTGGTGCATGTGGGCGGCATACACAGCGTTTACTGCGAGGAAATTGCAGCATCTAATTTTAGCAAGGAAAAGAGAGAGAGAGAGAAGCTGTGAGCTTTCTCTGGTCTCAGTTACTGAGAGCATATTTGTTTTTCTCTCACACGGTTCCACACAAGCTGTCAAGCGCAGACTGCATTTGTGGTTCAAGGTGTTAATGTCTTCCCTATATAATGAGAAGGGTGTTTCTAGAACTATCATGCCTTATTTTGCTATGAAGTAGATGTAAGTGCTATAACCCTGAAAATCAAAGCTGTTAAAAAACAAATACTACTTGAATATTCAGTTTAAATAACATGTCTTTAGGATACATAATCCCATTCTGCACTTTTTTTTGTCCCCAAAGGTGATCGTGGAAGAGCAGAAAGTGCTGACAGACAAGACTCTGATGGGGATGACTCTGATGGCCCAGATGATGAAGATAATGAGGGAGAGGAGGAAGATGAGGAGGACAGCCAGGCAGAGTCTGGCCTCTCTGCTACACCTTCTGTTTCTGCAAGCCCACAGCACCTTTCTGCTAACCAGGCTGACATGGCACCCAGCTCTCTACTGGCTCAGATGTCCATCAGCCCAAATCCATCCCCAGCTTTGCAACTTCAGCCTCCTCCATCTTCAGACTGCCAGATATCAGACACAGAGTCTGTGGCTATGACAAGCCCAGTTTCTTTGGTCAGACAGATGTCAATATCTGCATCCTGCTCCAGCCCTGACCCTAATCCAACCTCTTTTACATCCCACCCGACCCCTGCCTCAGAATCCCACACCTCTGATACTGACTCCGTACACATGATGAGCCCAGTGTCACCTTGCAGGCAGATGTCTATCGACTACCCAGACTTTGATGTTCCCCCTAGTCCCCCAGTGTCAGGCAAAGGTGCCAAGCTCGGCCAGGTGAGACCCGTGTCCTCGCAGTCATTGTCTTTCCCGTCGTGCATCCCTTCCTCTCTACATATGCACCTCACCCCATACCAGTACCAAACCTCATATGCATTCCCATGTCTTGAGTCTCGCATGCCTGGCACATCAGCAAAACTGCTTTGAATGCATGAAAAGGTGAATAGAATTTTAACTGATAGTCACTGACAGACATTTTCATGTTGCATGTTTGCAGTTATTTAAAAAACATACTCATGTTGTTGCTATTGTTTTTAACAGGATGGAGTGTCAAGTACAATATCCCAGCCTGCAAGTGAGTGCAATGCCAATGTCGACCGTGGTACTCAGACCTCGTCTGACCCTCTTCAGGGACCCTTACACTTTCCAAACGCAGGTCCGCTCCACGAGGCCAGAATAGGAGCCACTACTCATCTCTTCAGCCACCTGCCCTTGCACTCCCAACAGCCTCCTCGTTCCCCATACAGCATGGTACCTGTGGGTGGCATCCAGCTTGTTCCCGCTGGTTTGGCTGCTTACTCTACATTTGTACCAATTCAGGCTGGACCAGTTCAGCTGACCATCCCAGCACTTAGCGTGATCCACAGGCAGACCGGCAGCCCCCTCCCAGGACCCAACACCTCACCCCGGCCAGATTGTTCCCCAACCCAGCCATTGGTAGTCCAGGAACCAGTCAGCAGTGTACTGCCTTGTTTCCCTCTTGGCCAAGTGGCAGGGCTTCAGACACTTGGTGCTCACCAGACCGCCCTGCAGCCTGTGGGTTTGGAGACCTTGAGTGTTGTGGGTTTAGCCAACTCCACCCAGCTGGTGCCTCAACAGAGTCTGCCATTAAATGCCACCCTAGGCGTGCAGGTATTGGCAGCTAGCCCTGCCCCTCAGTGCAGCACTGCCTCCCCAGCACAAATCCCTGGTCTGCAGATCCTCAACATTGCCTTACCAGCCCTCATACCATCCCTTAGCCCACTTTCTGCTCTCAGCCCACTCCCTGCAACCCAGGACAAGCCACGAAGCCCTGAGGGTGTAGCATCTGTAACTCTACCAGCACAGGTTGTGGAATCACCACCAGCACCTCTTCCCTCAGCCAGTCCTCCAACAGCCAATCCAGGAGATGTTTCTGTGTATGCAAAGTCATGCATGGAGGTGAAGAAGATCGCTCAAAACAACCCTAGCACTGGATCTAGGGACACATGGGGTGCAGAGAAGACTACAGCCATGGTGGAAAAATCAAAAACGCCACCACAACCACCTTCGCCCTGCTCACCCTCATCCTCTAATGAGAGAGGCTGCAATGTTGCACACAAGGGATCAGCAGGTAAGGCTTGTGAAGTGAAACCACGGCAACCTGTTTCTAGACAACCAGTGACTGATGACTACAATGAAGCCTCCAGTGATGATGAGGACAGACTTGTCATAGCTACCTGAGAGTCCCAATAAAAGCTCTTTCTTTTCTGCCTATGAATTTCTCTCTCTGTTTTCACCTCTTTCTCCAACTTTTTTGTAAAACTTTGTCACTTTGTAAAACTGAAACACTTCAGGAGGTTTGCAGCTCTGCAAGCTTTCTATAAAAAGCACACTTTCTGACAGTCATATTGTATGTGCAATCATAAATGATGATGACCAATTATTTTTATTTTGTGCTTTTTTTTTTGTCAGCACCAGACAATTTTTTGTTTTCTTTTCTTTTTGTACATGTTGTATAGACAATTGTGCCTTTTGGAGTTTCTTGTTTAGAAACCTGTATATAATATCTTATAAATCTAGTAGTTGCCTATTAAGTTGATATGGAAGTTAAAGGAAATTTGTTTTTAATTTTAAATGTTTTCATTTTGAAAAGTTTTATGTCTATCGTAAATTGATGGGGAAATTAAATGTTGTACTGAAATATAAACATTTCTATGGCTTTTGGGGGGCAGTGTTCCTGTGCACAGATGTTGTGGTCAAGTATTTATTATAATCCACCTGGTGCCCATTTTGAACTCCATAAGTCCATAGGTATGAGTAAAATGGTGGCTTTACATTTGCTGTATCTATACTATCGGCAGTATCAGTAAAACCTTGTTTACAAGTGCAGAAATGCCTCTGAAGTCTCCTTTTCCTTTTTTAAGCGGGTAATTTGCTGTCTTTTTTTTTCTTTAATCAACCTTGTAGAAAGGGCTATTCCCAGGGCTCTCCTAGACATTAGAATTATTCAGCAGTTCAAATCACTAATGAGGAGCTCTGAGGGGGCAGCAAATGACGTCACCAATCAGCTCCTTTAACGAGGATTATTGACTGCAATGCTGTCCTTGTCTCAAGAGGCTTCGAGCAAAAGCTCTCATTACAGCCCCAGAATGACTCATTCAAATTGACAGTGTTTCTTGGTGCCTGTTACTGCAGTCCTCCAAGTCTGTGACTCAATAGCGCCACCTGCTGGACGGGTTGTTTCATTGCATCATGCAGGAAAGTGGGGTGGGATGGGGTTATGATGTTGCCTAGTTACTCGGCCCACAGAAGAACATGAGAGTGGGTGAGACTCTCTGTAACGGCTCCGAATGTTCAGTCCTATCCTGACAAATTTTGTCCTAAACTGTTCTGCGTTGCTTGATTTGACCATTATCTAGACATGTGACTTTATCAATCCTTCCAACTTTTCTGCCACTGGTAAATGTGCCCTCGAGCAAGCTCTGTGCTATTCTGTAATGTATCATCATTAGGACCTGTATGTACAGGTGAGGCTTAACCTTGACTTATGACTCTCGATGTCAGAATATTTGAAAAATATTACTGCAGTGATGCCACCCTTGCTTGAGGAGAGCAACACTTAAAAAAACAGAACTGCATATTTATATAATTGGCCTTAATGCAGCATCCATATTCGTCTGATCTTAATAGATTGCTTTTATTGTTGTCCTAAATTCTCCCTCTTAAAATGAGCAAGCGTGAACAGGACTGCGTGTGGAATCTTTGCGCGGTAATATTTAATACATATTTTTAGAGCGGGTGGAGGGTAGCCGAGTATGAGCATAAGCTGGCGTGAGTTTCCATTAACAGGGTTTTCCATTGGGGAGGGACAGAAAGGGCTGAGGGCTAAAGTTTCTAAACTGCTGCAAGCATCACATTTAGAGAAACCCATAAAAGTTGAACATTCGAGAAATGTTCATGTGTTCGCACTTGACAAAAATGTTTGACATCTCATGTGCGACTGCTCTGTTAGTGTGGTTGATTTGAATAAGTGCACCGTAGTCAATGTTTAAAGTGGATTAAAAAACAAACAAACAAAAAAAAAAAGACATTTAACGACAAGAACGGGTACACATTTTGGTTTTAGGTCAACTTTGATGAAAGGTTTTGATCCACTTTAAAAATTGACAAGTGTAAACAGACATCTAAAAAAAAAAAAATGGTGCGCAGCAAACAAGCTGATGAAGACCCCTTAAAAAGATTCTAAACAAACTCTGGTGTGGTTTCAATGAACAATGAAAGCAACACAGAATAAAGACATATAAATGGACTTAAGATTGTACACAATCTAACCATATAGAATGTCTGTTACCATAATAGCCAAGGTTATTTTTTAAATTAGTTTTAATTTCAATACTATTTAAAAATTTGCTTTAAATTTCATTTGGTTGTAGTTCGTTTCATTGTTTTTTATTTTTTTTGCTTAAGTTCAGATTTTATAAATTTAGTTTTAGTAGCCTAATTATAGTTTTTGCGGACACTTCTAGTATAGATCAAAACAAAGTTTACATTAACTCTTGTGCAAATCTCTTATAATTAAAAAACATGTTTGAACAGACACTGAATACAAATACAAATTTACAAAGTAAAATTATTAAGCTTTATAATTTTAATAATGTACATGCCTAGATTTAAAATACAGAAGAAAAAATGTTATAAACAAAACAAGATGTTTTTGACAGACAAAAAGTCAGTCAAAGAATGCATAATGTCCTGGCCGAAAATTAACTACGATTTCTTTTAAAAACCTTGATTTCATATTTAACAGATGGTGTTTACTAATGGACTGACAGTACATTTTAAAAGATTAAAACCTGTTTTTTGTCTTTTCTTCGTATTAAAATGTAATTTACTTATAGAATGTTTAAAAAAAAACTTTTTGTATGTTATTATTTCAGATGGAGTACCGATCAGATGGAATAGGTCTACTTTTGACATTGTTTTTCTTTTGAATGTTTTTATCAGGGTCATGTTTTTGGATTCAGTCATTTTACTTAAATGCCATGATAATAAGGCATTTCAATAACTCACTAATAACCTTTTCATTCCCATTCAAGTGAAATTGCTGAACCTAACACAGGACCCTGATGAAACAACCCGATAAAAGAAAAAATGTCAGAAGAATTTTTCATATATTTAATGTTCGTTGAGCGACAATAGGTTTTGTTTTCACATTCAATTATATATGTTTTTCGTAACCTAGACTTAATCCTGTCTTTTTGCATTGGAATAATTGTTTGAGGTCTCAAAGTATCATTTTAAATCATTTATTTCTGTAATTCAAGCGTAATGTGTTTTCAGCATCATTATTCCAGTCTTCAAAACTACATGGACCATCAGAAATAATTCTAATCTGCTGATCTATTTTGATCAAATGTTATTGGTGTTCAGTCATTAATAAGGATTTTTGTTTTTTTTTTAATCAATGATTAAACATTTTGTTCTGCTTTATATTCTTTTAGAAAAAAAACACATTTACTTTTCCAAATTACTTTGATGGAAACAAAGTAAAAATATCAGTATTAATTAATTTGAACATCTTTGAGGAAGGGCGGCGCGGTGGCATAGTGGGTAGCGCTGTCGCCTCACAGCAAGAAGGTCGCTGGTTCGAGCCTCAGCTGGGTCAGTTGGCATTTCTGTGTGGAGTTTGCATGTTCTCCCCGTGTTGGCGTGGGTTTCCTCCGGGTGCTCCGGTTTCCCCCACAAGTCCAAACACATGCGCTATAGGTGAATTGGGTAAGCTAAGTTGTTCGTAGTGTATGAGTGTGAATGAGAGTGTATGGGTATTTCCCATTGATGGGTTGCAGCTGGAAGGGCATCCGCGGCGTAAAACATATGCTAGATAAGTTGGCGGTTCATTCCGCTGTGGCGACCCCAGATTAATAAAGGGACTAAGCCGAAAAGAAAATGAATGAATGAATCTTTGAGGAATAAAAACATTTAAAAAGCTTTCTTTTTTTTTTATAGTCTCACAATCTCCACAAAAAACAGCATGTTTCTTCACTAATAAATAAATAAATGTATGTCCTGGCATAAAATTAGCACTACATTTTCTGTTAAAAACCTCACTTATCAAATCAACTGATGGTGTTTATAGATTGTACATTATAGTTTTTTTATGTAATGTTACCAGGTAATTTCAAAACATTACAAAAACCCAAATTTTCCTAACTTTATACATTTATATATTTCATAAAAATTCAGATGCAATGCCTCTGACCTTTTTTTATTGAATGTTTTTTATTAGGGTCCCCATCTTTAGGTTAAATGGCACAAAAATAAGGCATTTCAATAACTCCCACATAACCTTTTAATTCACTTTCAAGGGAAATTACTGAACCTAAACACAGGACCCTGATGAAACTACCTGACTAAAGGAAAAAATGTCAGAAGACCTTTACATACTGTATATTTAACCTTCGATAAACGAGTCAGTAAGTTTTGTTTTCACATTCAATTAAAAATTTTTCGTAGCCTAAACAGTTTTCCCTGATACACCTTACTCGTATTACTTACATTCATGTATAAATGATGCTCAGAGCAAGGGATTTTTCACAGTATTTCCTATAATATGTTTTCCTCTGGAGAAAGTCGTATTTGTTTTATTTCGGCTGGAATAAAAGCAGTATTTAATTTTTCTTTAAAACCATTTTAGGTCAATATTATTAGCCCCATTAAGCAATATTGTTTTTAGATTGTCTACAGAACAAACCATCGTTACACAATGACTTGCCTATTTACCCTAACTTGCCTAATTGACCTAGTTAGGCATTTAAACGTCACTTTAAGCTGAATACTTGTGAAACATATCTAGTAAAATATTATGTAGGCTACTGTCATCATGGCTAAAATAAAAGAAATCAGTTCAGCTATCAGATATTAGGTATTAAAACTATTGTTTAGAAATGTGGATGCAGTGGGGCTAATTCAGGAGGGCTAACAATACTGACTTCAACTGTAGTAACCTTTGTTGAGCGAGTCTGTCAATAAGTTCATTCATTCATTCATTCATTTCCTTTTCGGCTTAGTCCCTTTATTAATCTGGGGTCGCCACAGCAGAATGAACCGCCAACTTATCCAGCATATGTTTTTACGCAGCGGATGCCCTTCCAGCTGCAACCCATCACTGGGAAACATTCATACACATACACTACGGACAATTTAGCTTACCCAATTCACCTATACCGCATGTCTTTGGACTTGTGGGGGAAACCGGAGCACCCGGAGGAAACCCACGCGAACACGGGGAGAACATGCAAACTCCACACAGAAATGCCAACTGACCCAGCCGAGGCTCGAACCAGCGACCTTCTTGCTGTGAGGCGAACGTGCTACCCACTGCGCCACCGCGTC
Source organism: Danio jaintianensis (assembly GCA_903798115.1). NCBI lineage: Eukaryota > Metazoa > Chordata > Actinopteri > Cypriniformes > Danionidae > Danio > Danio jaintianensis. Next base: position 2,215,596 of record CAIGQV010018201.1, on the reverse strand, counting down.
GCCCTGTATATATACTTCTTCTGATACACGTTACTCGTATTACTCACATGAATCATGTCTTTTTGCGTTGAAATCATCGTTTGTAGTCTCAAAGGCCTTGTTTTTGTTTGTTCGCGCTACTCTCGCGCCCTCTGTCGTCCAGTATATAAACTGCACCCCTTCAAGACACCTTACAAACCGCAAAAACTTGGCACCAAACGGCCGCCCGGCGTCTCCATCCCGCTGGAATCTCAGGAATACAAAAACTCCTTATCGCGCTCCACACGTTGCCCGTCGATGACTATTAACAAACAGTATTGTTTTCGCGCGGGCGGGAGGCGGGAGCGCGCGTATATAAGCGCTCCTGTACAAGACTGAGCTCGAGACTCCACAATAAACACTGCAGCTTATTAGAGCAAAACTCTTCAGCTGTTTGCGAAATACTGGACTACTACTGGAATACGGGACTTGCATACTATAAAAACAATGGATTTGAGGATTATTTTCCCAGTTCTGACCATGCTGTCATCAGGATTTTTTGACTTTGGTATGTACCCATTAAAAAAAAAATTCTATATATCTATATATTGTGGTAAGATGATTTAAACAGCTTTATAAATAGTCTCCT
>CAIGQV010018201.1:2177457-2188434 GCA_903798115.1 Danio jaintianensis | reverse complement strand
AAACAAAACAAAACACACTATGAAACGAAACGAAACAACAAAATGAAATACACAATGAAACAAAACAAAACACACAATGAAACAAAACAAAACACACAATGAAATAAAATAAAACAAAACACACAATGAAACAAAACGAAACACAATGAAACAAAACAAGACGAAACACAATGAAATAAAACAAAACAAAACGAAACACACTATGAAACGAAACAAAACAACAAAACAAACAAAACAAAACACCTGCATGAATGTACAGTAATTCAGATTTTCCTCCGCTAAAAGAAATCATCAGGTTTCTGTATAAGAATATTCCTGGATTTTCCCACTGGGGAGTTTGAAATTTCTAAATTAGCATAATTATTTGCTTTTGGTTGGAACTTAAAACTGCAACACATGCATCCTTTGTGAAAATATATTTTTTCCCAAATCTCAGCTTTCCATTATACAGCTTTAGTCACTGCTAAATGCATGCATCCTGGCATGATCTGCGTACAGCAACAGTGTCACTCTACATCAAATTAATTTGAGAGACTAAACAGTTGATTGGAAAACAAACAAAAGGAAAGGTTAAGAGCACATGACATCACTCGGTAGCATGAAGGCCTCAGACTGGAGAAACGGCTACACATGAATCAAGCACAAACACAGCAGCCTGTTCCATAACATTTACAGTGAACACAGGCACCTGCTAAAATAATGGGCCAAATCTAAAGGCACGTGCTAAAAGAGAGTTTCAAAACGTCAGGGTAAACTCATTCAGCACGTGAAGAAGATTATACAACCTGTGTGGTGTCTGACAGTGTGACACCAATAAAAATAATTCAAACCGAGACGATGTGGAATAAAAGATAAGGGTCATTACGCCAGTGCTATTTGTTTTGACCGAGATACCACTGAAGGTTTTATCAATACCTTTTCTTTTATATGTATTATGTTTACTGTAAACACTCTCAATTTTTTTTCATCTGCCACTTTAAATGCAGGATGGATGTTTTTTTTCCCATTTTTTTTTTAAAGTGATTCCAGCGATCACTTTGAGACTTTAAAGAACTAGAGACTACAGCTGACAGATGTGTGTATGTGTGCGTGAGTGAAGTGTGTGTGAAGTAAAGCAGCCTGTCTGGCCTCACACTGGGATGTTTTGGTCCAGATACTGATGTCACCGGCCTGAACGAGCGTCTCGCAGCATGAAACAGGTCAGAGCAGAGGCCACGAAGATGGAAAACATACCAAATACCTGTCTGTCAGTTATGACACACTCTATTTTGCAGAGAAATACTTCACATTCTCTATTGTTATTGAGTTAAAGGCCTGGATTACAGCACAACGTACTGTATTGTACTGTACTGTAAAACAATGATCTGGACACCTAGCAACTTCAGGGGGAGAAATCATAAAGGAAAGGGGGGCATTTATTTGATGAAAAATACAGAACATAAAATGATATTGAGAAATATTAAAGTTTGAAATATATTGAATACATTTTGAAATAAATTTTTCACATATTTCTGTGATTCAAAGCTAAATTATTATCATGATTATGTTGTTTCAGGAAATCTTTATTTTTTTAAGACGTTTTGATGAAAAGGAAGTTAAAAAAAATGTAAAATTCACAATTTATTTTTCCATTTTCATTGTTTTCTTCAAAAAAAACTTAAGCTGTTAGACTAAGCTTTTAAATGATATGTGGTAACATTTATTATTATTATTATTTTTTGATACTTTTTAAGTTGAGACTTAACGTTATATGTTGAAATTACTTATAAAGTTAATTTGATTCCACTTAATTTAAAAAGGCAACAGTTTTTACAGTGTACTGTTTATTTAAAGGGACAGTTCACCTAATACATGAAATGCTGTTAATTGACTCTTTCTCATGCCATCCAAGATGTTGCAGGTTTGTTTCTTTTCTAGAACAGTAAGATTTATAGCTGAAATTGTGGTCCTTGGTGATTGATAAAACGCAAGTCATCAGCGACCAGCACTTTAAGAATAAAAAAAACACACACACATACAATATAAGCAAAATGTGAAAAATTAATAATCAACAAAATCTAAACAAAACAAAACAAAAAGTAACAAAACAAAACAATAAAATAAAACTAAACAAAATAAAACTAAACAAAATAGCAAAACACAATAAAATAAAACAAAACACAATAAAATATAACAACACAATAAAATAAAACGAAAAATTAAACAAAACAAAATAAACAACAATAAAATAAAACTAAACTAAATTAAACAAAATTGAACAAAAAAAAACAATTAAACAAAACAAAATAATAAAACACAGTAAAACTAATTAAAATAAAATAAAACAAAACAAAATAACAAATCAAAACACAATAAAAACAAAATAAAACAAAACAAAATAACAAAACAAAACAAAACACAATAAAATGAAATAAAATAAAACAAAACAAAACAAGAATAAAATAAAACAAAACAACAAAACAAAACAATTAAACAAAAAACAAAATAATAAAACAAAACACAGTAAAACAAATTAAAATAAAACAAAATCAAATGAAACAAAAAACAAAACAACAAAACAAAACACAATAAAAAAACTAAATAAAATAATAAAACAAAACACAATAAAACAAAACAAGAAACCCTGTGGAAATCTCCAGCTGTGCTGTTTGTTTGTGTGTGTGTGTGTGTGTGTGTGTGTGTGTTGTTCACAGACGTTGTGAGGGAGCTGGCAGGGACTGCTCTGGTATCCTGTCGTCTGTCGGTGGCATTTGTTTGTGTCTGTGCCACGATTGTGGAGTTCGTTTTTGTCCAAACACTCACCATCATCATGTTCGTCAAAGGAATGTTTACAATGCAGAACAGTAGTTCACAGGCGGGGTGATGGTACAAAACATCTCACACTACTGGAACTACAAGCCATAAATTAATTACCTACACATATTTGCATATTCTAGAATGCCAGGAACCGATGACATCATTTAAAGAAACAGAGACTCTATTTACATAACCATTATTAGCGTATTAAAGACATTAGATGATTAACACAATAACTGTATAATATTATAGTCTTATTTTATGCTATATGAGTTCTCAAAGTAAAGTAAAGTAAAAAAAAAAAAAGATTAGTTCTAATAGTCAAATAAAAGATAAAATACATTGTTTAAGCAAAAATAAATAAACCAAAGCTTCAAAAGAGATCCTTATGTGCTAGATTTGAACATCGAGGTGCAATTTAACCATTAACTGAGCCTACAATAAAACAGGTAAGATGTCTATTATGAAAATAATAATAATAATAATTTAGTGCCATAGTAATTCAATTATGCAAAGAAAGTAGGTTAATAGAGCAAACCTGCACACAAAATTAAAGCAGATTGCCAGTTGTACAATACAATTTCCAGTGCTTGAGAAAATCTGCAACATCACTTAAAATTATGATTCAATATAATACAAATAAATACATAAAAATAAATAAAATATTTAAAAAAAACTTTACAATTCTGTTTAAACTATTCAATATTATAATGAATTAAATAATAAATATCACATTTTTAAAATTAAATACAAGTTCTATCAAATTAAAAACTATTTAATATATAAATGAATCAAATAAAATAGAAAATAAATACAAAAGTAAATAAAATATATCTTCAAATAAAATACTAAATAAATATAAAAATAATGAAAATATAAAACTTAATTTAAAACTATTCAATATATTGAATCAAATAAAATACTTAATAAATCCTTACAAGTTATGATTAAATAAAATAAAATAGAAACAAAAATAATACAAATAAATAAAATGTTTAAAAGTGTAATAAAAGTTATATAAAATTTAAAACAATTAAATATTTAAATGGATCAAGTAAAATATTCAAAGATCAAATACAAATTCTATCAAATTAAAAACTATTCAACATTTAAATGAATCAAATAAAATATTAAATAAATATAAAAATAAATAAAATATTTTAAAAATTAATACAAATTCTATAATATTAAAAACTACTCAGCATTTAAATGAATCAATGAAAATACTTAATAAATACAAAAATTAATTATTTAAACATTTTAGACAAATTTGATCAAATGAAAAACTATTCAATATATAAATGAATCAAATAAAATACTAAATAAATAGAAAAATAAATTAAATATTATTTATAAAATGTATATCAAATGTAAAACTATTCAATAAATAAATTAATCAAATATTGTTATAAAAATTATGATAAATTTTTTTTTTAATAATAATAATAATAATAATAATTCTATAAAAAATATTCAATATATAAATCAATCAAATAAAAATACTAAAAATAAATTGTTTTCCTAATAATTTATTTAGCGACCGTATCATCTCTGCACTATGTATTTTCCTCCCTGGAGCACTTTCCAGATTAAGCTGGAATGCGGTGCTGAACTAACAGCCTCAGAGGGTCCCGTCTGGATGCAGGGTCTCAGAAACACCAGCACATCGTCTGTCGCTCCGTCCGCTGCTATTTGCTCAAATGACAAGTGTTTTCCTGTCTGAGTGCATTCAGATCTCAGCATCCGAAGCAGACGGCAGTATCACACACTTATCAAACCCTGCAAACCAGCGGCTGAACTTCAGACATATGCGTTTCCCCTGCAGAGGATATGGCAAGGTATATCTGCATGTCTCAGATAACTCATACATTCCCTAGCAGACTGTTTGACCACTTCAGGACTGCACAATATATCATTTCTGCATGGACATTGCACATCTGCAATAGTCAAAATTCAGAAAGCGCAATGTCAAGTGATTATTGATGACCAAGCACCACAATTTGAAATGCATGTCATTTTTAAATTAATTGTGAATATTGAATAGTTTTTAATTTTATAGATTGTTTATTAATTGTTTTTAACAATTTTCTTTATTTATACATTTTAATAATTTTTTATATTATTTTTTGTTTCTATTTTATTTCATTTAATCATAAATTTAGGGATCTATTTAGTATTTTATTTTATTCATTTACATATTAAATAGTTTTAAATTTTATAATTAAAAAGTAAAACATTTTTTTATTTTTATTTATTTATTTATATTTATTTAGTATTTCTTTAGTTTAAATATTGAATAGTTTTAAATTTTATAGAATATTTATTAATTGTTTATATTTTATTTATTTATATTATTTTTTGTTTCTATTTTATTTAATCATAAATTTAAGAATTTATTTAGCATTTTCATTTGATTAATTTATATCTAGAATCGTTTTAAATTTTATATAATTTTTATTTATTGTTTTTAATTATTTTCTTTACTTTTATATTTCTTTATAATTTTAATTACATGTTTTATAATTTGTTTTTTATATATAATTTTTTGTTTCTATTTTATTTCATTTAATCATAAATTTAGGGATTTATTTAGTATTTTATTTTATTAATTTACATATTAAATAGTTTTTGATTTTATAATTAACATTTAATTATTTAATTTTGTTTAATTATTTTCTTTATTTTTATATTTCTTTATAATTTTAATTACACGTTTTATATATTTTTTATCTATATTATTTTAAGTTTCTATGTTATTTTATTTAATCATAAATTTGGGGATTTATTTAATATTTTATTTGATTATTTTATATATTAAATAGTTTTAAATTGTATAGAATTTTAATTCATTTTTACATTTTTGTTTATATTTATTTAGTATTTCATTTGATTAATTTAAATATTGAATAGTTTTTAATTTTATAGAATGTATATTAATTTTTTCTATTTTATTTATTTATATTATTTTTTGTTTCTATTTTATTTTAATCATAAAGTTAAGACTTTATTTAGCATTTTTATTTGATTAATTTATATCTTGAATCGTTTTTAATTTTATATAAATTTTATTAACTGTTTTTAATTATTTTATAGATTTTTTATTAATTGTTTTAAATTATTTTCTTTATTTTTTTATTTCTTTATAATTTTATTTACATGTTTTATAATTTATATAATATATTATATATTATAATTTTTTGTTTCTATTTTATTGTATTTAATAATACATTTAGGGCTTTATTTTTTTATTACAATTTTTAAATATTGTATTTCATTATTGTTTGTTTCTATTGTATTTTATAAAAATGTTAGGGATTTATTTGCATAAGCAATGTGTTTTCAGAAATAATATGCCAAAATTAATCAAGTTTTTCCTCAAAACAAGCTGAATAATCTGCCCATGGGGTAAGTGAAAAATCTGGTTCGTCCTTCCGACAGTAACTTATTTTATAAAGCATTTTTTGCAGCGTAAACTTCACTAAATGACTGTAAATCAACTTTTCAAACACAGTGAAAACATCTACATTCGTGTAATAGAGTTGTGGAGATGGACTGAAGTGAATGAGGGATGAAGAGATAGCCGTATGAAACACCTTCTCTCTCCGCTTATCTCAGCTCTTTGTTTGTTATCTGAGCCTCCATGTTTCATGTCAGAAATCGTGTGCTCTTTTGTGTGGAGGAGAGATTCTAGCAGAAGGAAAACAAACAGCTTTCAGAGGCCAGGAGGAAGACAGACGCTCTCATTACAGGACTAATAGAGAAGCTGCTGCTGTTAGTTAAGGGTCAGTTCAACTATTCACAAACACACACCTCAGAGTACACAAACACAGCACACTGAAAAACAAACACACACACTGATCTGAGTGGCACGTTCGATTAAACATATTGTATGAAGTTGGATAACAGTTGGGCTGCCCAATATTGGAAAAATAATACATTGATATACATATATATATTCATTCATTTTCAACAGCTTTTCCGGGGCCGGGTCGCAGGGGCAGCAGTCTTAGGAGAGAACCCCAGACTTCCCTCTCCCCAGACACTTCCTCCAGCTCCTCCGGTGGGATCCCGAGGCGTTCCCAGGCCAGCCGAGAGACATAGTCCCTCCAGCGTGTCCTGGGTCTTCCCCGAGTCCTCCTCCCGGTGGGGCATGCCTGGAACACCTCCATAGGTAGGCGTCCAGGAGGCATCCGAAACAGATGCCCGAGCCACCTCAGCTGACTTCTCTCGATGTGGAGGAGCAACTCCGAGCTCCTCCCGGGTGACAGAGCTCCTCACCCTATCTATAAGGGTGCGCCCTGCCACCCTGTGAAGGAAACTCATTTCGGCCGCTTGTATCCGAGATCTTGTCCTTTCGGTCATGACCCAAAGCTCATGACCATAGGTGAGAGTAGGAACGTAGATTGACCGGTAAATCGAGAGCTTTGCCTTTCGGCTCAGCTCCTTCTTTACCACAACAGACCGGTACATCGACCGCATTACTGCTGCTGCTGCACCAATCCGCCTGTCAATCTCACGTTCCATCCTTTCCTCACTCGTGTTCTGAGCATATTCTGTATTTTAATATGTTATTCTGCGATATATATTGCACTAGGAATCCAATTTCAACAGATGACTTGAATATCTTGGAAAGAATTTATCATTTTAGATTGATTGGGACGATTCTGTATATGGAAGTGCATCTGCATAAAATATAATAAACAATCTACAAGCATAGATAAATTCAATAAAGAAAAAGATACTAATCAAATGTTTTATTGTGAGTCTAACAGTATGTAGGTATACAGTAATTGTATAATAAAATGTAAAATAATGTCAAGTGGTGGTGCGGTGGCACAGTGGGTAGCGCTGTCACCTCACAGCAAGAAGGTTGCTGGTTCGAACCTCGGCTGGGCCAGTTGGCATTTCTGTGTGGAGTTTGCATGTTCTCCCCATGTTGGTGTGGGTTTCCTCCGGTTGCTCCGGTTTCCCCCACAGTCCAAAGACATGCGCTATAGGGGAATTGGGTAAGCTAAATTGTCCGTAGTGTATGTGTGTGAATGGGAGTGTATGGGTGTTTCCCAGTGATGGGTTGTGGCTATTGTGCAGCCCTAATAACAAACTTAAACAATCAGATTCAATGAGGATTAAAAACATTTATGCTGTTGACGCCTCACTTGTGTCACTCTTCACTTGTTCTCATGTCATGGTCATGTAATTGTCATTTATAAGGGATTTATAAAGCATAAACAGTCCTCACTTTAGATTAGGTCACAAAACCACATGAAGTTGTGTCCAGAGTAACTATTACCATATGCCTGAATAATATGATATAGAAATATTCATTTGAATAGTTTATTAATCATTTTTACAACTGCTTCGTAAATAATGCAATACTTAATTTAGTGGTGAAAAATGTATAATTAACAAAGTATGGAAAATACAATCATTAAGCACATTATACGTGTGCTTATGATTTAAAAACACAGCATATGTAGCTGTAGTTATAAACTGCGTACTAAGGTCTATTAAAGAGTCATTATTGCTTAATAAATGCTTCATAGTGTGCAGTTATTATAAAGTGTTACTTCATTTTTCGTAGATTTTTAGAATAAAAATAAACACATTTTTTAAACACATCGTGATTTTGTCATCAGAAAGCGACAGGACTACAATCAGACTACCCAGCTGGCACAGGATGTCAACATGACGTCAGAGTGATCATGGGGACATTGCACTTTGAAATGAAAATTAGGTTCACGTCAGAACCAAACGTCAGGCCGACATCAATGTCCAACATCCAACCTAAAATCAACCAAATATAAACATCTAATGATGTTACAGCTTGATGTTGTGTGGACATTACCACTATGACGTCTATCAGACGTTAGATTTTGGTTGCCATACCTGATAAATAAATGTCAGTATTTGGCGTCAAGATGACGTTGGTTTAAGATGTTGGCTCGACGTTGGATTTTGGTCACTTTCTAACACAACCTAAAATCAACCAAATAGCAACTTCATTTGATGTCGTTATTGGACGTCAAAATAACATTGTTCTTAGACGCTGGCTAGACATAGAATTTTGGTCACCTGACATTACGATCTAAATCTAACCTAATATTAATGCCCAGAACTGTTTGACCAGGCTGTGGATTAAAGTTAATATGGTAAATAATGTTTAATTTCTTAAACGGACCAATCATTTGACTTCACAAGATCTCAGTGTGTCATCAGGAACCATGGATATTGATTTGGACTCGTTTGTTTTTAATCTAAAGAAAACCTGTCACCATTCACTGCCATTACATGAATCACCAATGACCACAGATTCAGCTCAAAATCTTCTTTAATGTTCTACTCAAGAAAAAAAAGTCCCCTACATCATGGATGACCGGTGGGTGAGTAAACGAACAGGACATGTCCATGTTTGCGTGAACTACCCCTTTAAGAATTGCTTCTTTGTTGTCGGTTTCACTACTTTTAGTGTCACGGGATTAAAGGTGTTGAACTGAGGATTTGAGTCAGTCTGTCAACACACTTCTGCTCCACTAATCACCACTACACACACATCACTAATTCACCACCTTCACTCATATACCTCAGCATTATTACTGTCATCGGCCGGATCTGAAGTTCCTTGAAAAAAAAAATCCTTCAGCAGCTCTGATTGAGTTTATGATGAGGTCGAAGTTCAGCCGGCTGATGACCCACAGAAAAAAAAGAGAAACAAAGCCATTCTGTCATGTCTAAAGCCAAGTGGTGATTTCAGCCAGAAGAGCAGTGAACCAGAAAAATGTGTGTTACTCTGAGAGGAAAAAGAAGCGCTGCAAAACAAAGACTGAGGCTAAAGGTGAGAAGTGTTTCTGAGGAGGCGCCGGGGGTTTGAAGAGGATCCTCCGGTGGGCCTGAAGTCTCTCCATGGACCCCAGACGGCCCTTTATGCTCCAGTCGGACCCTCAGGATTGAGTTACGGCGGCGTTCAGATCTGTACCTGCCGTTCCACTTCACCTGACTTCCTCCACCGCTTTTTCTTCTCTTCTCTTTCAGTGAGCTTTAACAGAGTGCTTCCGTTTCGAAATCACCGCAAGCTGCTTTTGTGCAATGCTATGCAGGGCTGAGCAATACTTTCAGTTCTTGTGAAGGTGAATTGGAAATGCAATGACATCATTATTCTGAGCTAAATGGCTGAAAATGAAATTATTCACCCTCCTGTGAAATTTGAATTCCTTTTAAAATATGTCCATAAAGTGATGTTTAATGGAGAGAAGATTTTTACTACACATGTTTAAACATACCTAATTTCTAAAAGCAAGTTCTTGTAAAAATTGTAATTTACTGTAAAAGTAAAAACAAGTCTAATAATCAGAGTTGATGTCGATTGAGCGTAGAAACTAAAATATTGCTGTGAAATGCAGTCTATGTCCAGTCTCTAAAGAACTTTCCACTGCTTTTAACTCGACCAGCAACTTGTTTAAGCACTTGAACAGAAAGCATTCTACGACAATACTCAGCAAGGAGGACACCGGCGCCCAAAAACACGGCGACCCAACTCAGCCTAAACAGATTTTTGTGCAGGATCGGGAGTGAAGGTATCTTGTGAATGTGAAGAGAACCAGTGTAGCTGCTTATGGGATCGTTCACATATCGCATCTTTTGCGTGCGCAAGCTCGTTATTTCCAATGGAGGCACGTGGCTTGCGGCTGCATTTTGGGAGCATATATTGTGACAAGCGAGTCATGTGACAAGTACTGACAATTGTCATGTAACAAGAACTGACCATTCAGCTTGCATGGAGTATACACATTTCGGTAGACTAATTACTTCAGACAGAACACCCAAACACTGCAGTGCTTGAGTGCAGAAGATCTTAAGTTTTGGGTGAATGAATTCTTTAAGTCTTTTGAATATGTCAAGCTGCTGTGTTCAACCCATTGTAATGTTTTTCAGTGAATATTAAATTACTGAAAGAGCTGCAGCTTATTTTGTATTTTTATAAGTATTTTTTATATGTTTTAAAAGTAACTTCAAAGTAAAGTAATTAGTAATCTGATTACTTTTTACATTAGGTAATTAGTAATGTAATCAGATTACAATTTTCCAGTAGTAGTCAGTAATTTGTAATCTATTACTTTTTTAAAGTAACTTACCCAACACTACTAATAATATATATATATATATATATATATATATATATATATA